>CAUYON010138656.1:0-26173 GCA_963573935.1 Arctocebus calabarensis | reverse complement strand
GTAGTCCCAGCTACTAGGGAGGCTGAGGCAAGAGAATCGCTTAAGCCCAAGAGCTGGAGGTTGCTGTGAGCAGTGTGACGCCACGGCACTCTACCCAAGGCGATAAAGTGAGACTCTGTCTCTACAAAAAAAAAAAAAAATTTAAAAAAAAAATAAAATCTGGGAGTGTGTATTCATTATAGAAAGATTGTATATGATCCCCATAGTTCTTTTTATAGTTTTTATCTTTTAAAGATTTTATAGTTCTTTTTATAGTTTTTATTTTTTAAAGATTTTATAGTTCTTTTTGTGGAGTTGATTATGAAGTTCACTTGGAAGAACAAATGAGCAAAAACAGGCCAAGAAAACCCTAAAAAATAGCACGTGGACCAGAGAGGGTTAGTCCTACTTCTTATTAAAAGGTAAAGCCTCAATGGAACAAAATAGAAAGTTCAGTCATAGGCCCAACTGCATGTGAAAATTCAGGACACAATAAAGGTGATGTCCTAAGTCAATGAGGGAAAAGATGGATGGTATTGGGATAACTGGATGTAGGAAAAGAAAGCTAGATCTGTGTCTCAGACCACATGTCAGGATAATTTTCAGATTGATGAGAGATTTAATTGTGTGATAGTAACCATGTAATCACTAGAAAAGAAAAAAAAAACCAAAAAGCAATGAATTGCAAATCTGGCCAAAGGCTTGTAAGCTAAGAATGTTTTTTCTTCACTTTTAAAGGGTTCAATTAAAAAGGAGAACATGAAATAGAGACTTTATGTAGTTGCCAAACCTAAGTTATTTGCTATCTAACCTTTTAGTTAATGAAACAATTTTTTTTGACCCCTGCTCTGTAGCCTGGAAGTGGGAACTGTATTGGTCACCAGTTGCTAGGCGGTGTCACTGAGCTCAGCAGGGGGCCGCTCTGTCTCAGTGTCCTTCACCCCTTTGGACCAGCAGGAAAACACACTCTACCCCTTTGTAGGAAAGGACTGTAAAATCACATGGGAAAGTGTGAGGATTCAGGGAAAGTTAAATTTGGGCCAATAATGTAATCTTCGACATTAAATACTACTTAAAATCTAGATATGAGAGACGTATTTGACTACATTAAAAAAAACTTTCACATGTATTATAATGTAACTAAACTAAACTGCAATTGATAACTCAGAAATATATATGCAATTTGCATCACAGATTAAGGGTTACTGTCCCTAATTTATAGAGAATATTCTATCGAAAAATGTGGAAGAGATATGAGGAGACAGTTCACTGCAATAAATGCACATTTATTTCAGTGAACTCTCAAACAGGAAAAGATACAGTCAGTTGACTTTCACAGCAGTCTAATAAGTTGACATTCTTATCCTTCCTTTTCTTTTTTTTTTTAGACAGAGTCTCACTTTGTCACCCTTGGTAGAGTATAGTGGCATCATTGCTCACTCTTGGGTTCAAGCGATCCTCATGCCTCAGCTTCCCAAATAGCTGGGACTAGGCACCTGCCACAACGCCTGGTTTTTTTTTAGAGTTGGGTCAAGCACTTGCTAAGGCGGGTCTTGAACTTGTGAGCTCAGGCAATCCACCCGCCTTGGCTTCCCAAGTGCTGGGCTTACAAGCTGAGCCACCATGCCTAGCCTATCCTTCCCGTTTGAATGATAAGGAAACTGAGTCACAAATATATAAAGGATTATGCCTGAACACAAACTACTAGTAAGTAATGGTGCTAGGAGTTGAACCCAGTCAGGTTGGCTCCAGATAAAAGAGTAATTTGCCATGACTAAATAAGGCTTATTTCAGGAACACAAGGATCATTTACTATTAGGAATAGCTGGGTGTGTCCTTAATCGGAGAAAATATATTTATCTCAATTCAAAGCCTGCATCGTGCTTAATTGAAAATACCAGAAGCAATTTCATTAAAGTCAGGAACAAGACAAAGTGATGATAATAATCATCACTATTATTTAAAATTGTTCTGCAGGACTTAGATGAAATAATTAGATAGGAAAAAGAAACTGAAGAAGAAAGAATTTAAAAGAGAAGATAGGAGAAAATTATAATTTGCAGATGATATGATTGAATTGTTTACCTAGAAACTAAGGCAGACTGACTAAAAATTCATAGAAAACATGGACTTAATAAATTAATTTTCAGAAATCAGTAGCTTTTGTATACACAATGTCCAATTTCAAGCTGCAAGGAAAGAGGAGACAATAGCAGTAAAAAACACAAAAGGTATTAAAAAGTATGTAAGAATAAGTTTTAGAAATATTATTTGTAGAAAACTTTTAGATGCTAATGAGAGGCACAAAATGAGACTAGAACAAATGGAAAGACATACTATGTTCTTATAAAGGAACAATCGGCATCACAAACATACCACTTGTCCTCAATTCATCTACAAATGTAAGGTGATCTCTGACATAAATACTGGTAGGATTTAAAAAAAAAGATTCAGCTTAGTGCTTGTGGCTCAACAGGCTAAGGCGCCAGTCACGTACACCTGAGCTGGCAGGTTCAAATCCAGCCCGGGCCCGCCAAACAACAATGAGAGCTGCAACCAAAAAAAAACAATGGCCGGGCGTTGTGGTGGACGTCTGTAGTCCCAGCTACTTGGGAGGCAGAGGCAGGAGACTCGCTTGAGCCCAGGAGTTGGAGGTTGCTGTGAGCTGTGATTCCACGGCACTCTATCCAGAGTGACAGCTTGAAGCTCTGTCTCAAAAAAAAATTTACATAAACTGATTCTGAAGTTCATGTGTAAAACTAAGTAAGAATAGCCAGGAAAGAGAGGATTAGTGATAGAAAGAGACTAACTCTATAGATACTAAAATTTATACATTTTACACATAGCAAGTAAAGCAGTATGATACCAGTTTCCGAGTAGTCATACAGAAGAGTAAAAGAGAACAGTTTATTTATCTATTTATTTTTTATTGAGACAGGGTCTCACTTTGTGGCCTTTGGTAGAATGCCATGGCATCATAGCTTCCAGCAACCTCCAACTCTTGGGCTTCAGCGATTCTCTTGCCTCCGCCTCACAAGTAGCTGGGACTATAGGCACCTGCCACAATGCCTGGCTTTTTTTTGGTAGAGATGGAGTCTCACTCTGGCTCAGGCTGGTCTCGAACCTCTAAGCTCAGGGCAATACACCTGCCTCAGCCTCCCAGATTGCTAGGATCACAGGCGTGAGCCACCATGCCTGGCGAAAGAGAACAGTTTAGAAATACATCTAATCACAAATGGGAATTGGGGATGTGATAAAAGTGGCTTTTCAATCCGGTGGTGGGAGGGAACAGATTATTCAGTAAATGGGGTGGGGACCACTGTGTAGTGCTCTGGAAAAAAATTAGGTTGGATCCATACTTTACCTCTTATACCAGAATAAACTGCAAACAGTCCAAAGATTTAAACATTGAAAAAACAAAACTCTAAAGGTACTATTTTATTACCCAAAGAGTTGGGAAGACCTTTCTAAATATGACACAAACCCCAGAAGCCATAAGAGGAAAGTCTACTAAATTAAACTTGATAGAGATGAGGAATTTCTTCATGACAATAGCACCACAAGCACATGGAAATGGGAACCTGGACAGGATATTTGTAACTTCACCAAGATGAGGACTAATTTATCTCAAATAGGAACAGCCCCTACAAATCAAAAAGAAATAAATGAGCAATCCAACATAAAAAATGGGCAAAGGAAAGTAACAGAAATTTCATGGAATAGAACATACAAATGACTTTTAAGCACATGAAAATGTTTAATAATAAGAGAAAATTTTCACCTATCCAAAATAAGTTTGATAACACACTATAATGGCAACTATGTGGTTAAGTAGGCACTCTCACCTAATGTATAAATGAGTATAAACTACAGAGGTTGGCAGTATCTATCAAAATTACAAAGGCACATTACATTTTTAAACTCAGAAATTCTAGGGATTTGTCCTACAGATAACATTTGTATCTGTACATGTGAAATAACTTATGAATTCAACACAAAAATACATCGAGACAAATCCCCAAATACTAAGTTTATCTGTTTGTTTTGAGACAGTCACACGTTGGCCAAGGCTGTAGTGCTGTGGTGTCATCAGAGCTCACTGCAGTCTCAAGCTCCTAGGCTCAAGTGATCTTTCTGCCTTAGCCTCAAAAGTAGTTTGGACTATAAGTGTGCACCACCACCACACCCAGCCAGTGAAAAGATTTATTTGGGTATAATACATAAGGAATAGAATTATAGTCTGAGACATCCATGCAGACTAGAGGAGGCTCCTCATTTGTCCAGAGAACAAACGAAAAGGTTAGGGTTGTTTCAGGAGAAGAGGAGGTTACACAAGTTGTTTTGAAAGGAAGTTAATTGGTGCTAGGGTGGTTTTTCAGAGCTGGCAAGTTCTTGTGCCCATGGAACCTTTACCCAAATTTACCATATGCTGGTCCTTAAAGGAAGTCTCAGTAAATTCCAAAGGGTGAAATCATCTGAAAGATGTTCTCTAACCAATGTGAAATTACTCTAGAATCAATATTTAAAAGTAATCAGAAAATCCACAAATATATAGAAAGTAAGCATTCTAAGTAACTGATAGTTGAGAAATCATTGCAATAGATGTTAGACAATATTTGGAACTAAATGACAATAAATGACAGATGAAACTTGTGTGTCAAAAGTTGATACTTGTGTAAAACTTGAAGGATTTCAAGTCTAATCAGTCTAAGTATACATCTCAAAAAGTACAAAAAGGATAGCAACAAATCTAGAGGTTAATTCTTTGAATAGTCTAGTAAAATTGATAAACCACTAACAAGACCAGTTTAAAAAAGAAAGTCAAGAAAATGAGAACACAAGCCACACAGATGGAGAGAAAATATTTGCAAGAGACATATCTGGTAAAGAACTGCTACCCAAACTACAAAAAGAACTCTTAAAACTCAGACATAAGAAAACAAATCACCCCATTAAAAATTGGGCAAAAGGTCTGAACAGACACCTCACCAAAGAAGATATATTGATGGAAATAAGCATATGAAAAGAAGCTCATCATATGTCATTAGAGAATTGCAATTTAAAATATAATGAGCTATTACTACATACCCATAATAATGGACAATGCAGTTTTTCAAAACATGGACAGCACCAAATGCTGATGAAGATGTGGGCCAACAGAAACTCTCTTTCATTCTTGGTGGAGGTGGAAAACATTATAGCCACTGTGGAAGACAGTTTGGCAGTTTCTTGTAAAACTAAACATTCTCTTACCATACAATTTAGCAATCATGCTTCTTGACCTAAAAACTTAAGTCTACACAAAAACCCTGTACATAGATGTTATTTGTAATTGCCAAAACTTGGAAGTAATTAAGATGTCTCGCAGTAAGTAAATGGATAAAAAAACTAGCATATCCAGACAATGGAATATGATTCACTTCTAAAAAGCAATGATCTATCAAGCCATGAGAAGACATGGAAGAAATTTAACTGTGTATTACTAAGTGAAAGAAACCCCTCTGAAAAGGCTAAATATTGTATAATTCCAACTACAGTAAGCACCTCTGTAGTGGAGCCCCTCCCTACACTGATCACCTCCTTATGTTGACCTAATTTTCATAGACCTAACATGCCCCACATATAGTATCAGTACAGTAGGCCTACTTCTTTATGTTGACCAGCTTGTTACAGTCCCTTGGGTGGTCAACTTACAGAAGTCCTACAGTATATGAAAAGGTAAGATTACAGGGACAGGAAGAGAATCAGTGATTGCCAAGAGTTAGTAGAGGGAAGGGTGGATAGGTGGAGCACAGAAGATTTTTAGGGCAGTGAAAATACTCTGTATAATACTATAATGATGGATACATGTCATTATATACAAGTATTTGTCAAAATCCATAGAATGTACACCATCAATACTGGATTGTAATATAAACTGTGGACTTTGGGTGAGAAAGATCTGTCGCTGTATTGTAAGCTATAATGTATCGGGTGTAACAATTACATCACTCTGGTGGGGAGGCCCCATGTGTGTAGGGAGTGAGTATATGGGAACGCTGTAGTTTCTGCTCAATTTAGCTGTGAACCTAAAACTACTCTGAAAAACGAAATCTATTTTTAAAAAATAAGAAAGAGCACAAATACCAACATTATAAGAAGATAGCATAAAGAACTTTATGTTAGTACACTTTTGAAAATTCATATGAAATGGAATTTCTAGGAAAACACAATTTGTCACCTCAAGAGTAAAAGAGAAAATTTTGACTAGTCTATATCTGGTTAAGAAGTTGAACTGTGACTTTCTCACAAACAATTCTCCAAGTCCATATTTTCTCACTAGCAAATTATTTTAAACCTTTAAAGAATGACATTAGTCTTATACACACTCTTCAAAATAATGGAAAGATGTAGGAAAAAATATACAATGAATATTCGAGACAATAAAGAAGAGCTAAATAAAAAAAGAGATCAGTTGTGTTCATAAATTGAAAGGCTCAATATGGTAAAGATGTCTGTTCTTTCCAAACTGGGTCTATAGAGTTAATGCAATTCCAGTCAAAATAACAGTAGATTTCTTGGGAGAAAGTAATAAGCTGATTCTAAAATGTATGTGGGGACCTTAACAACCAAGAATAAAGAAGACAGTGTTGAAGGAACAAAGTTGGAAGACACACTACCAGCTATCAAGACTCCTTGTAAACTTATAGTAAATACCATGTGGTGGTGTTACAAGGATACACAAAACAAAGGAACAGAATGGAGAGTCCAGAAGCTGGCCCACACTCAGATAGTCGCCTGGCTACGGAAAAAGGTAACAAACCAGTACGGTGAGGAGTGGATGACTTTCAATAAATGGCGTGGGCTCTGATATTTTTGTATAATATAAATCTTTATCCCTATTTCTACAACTGAAAACCAAGTCCACATAGATTGCGTAATAAAGGTTAAAATAGGAAAAAATAAAGCTTATGGTTTAAATAAATAGGAAAATACCTTTATTACCTTGGAAGTAGGTAAGGATTTTTCGAAATACAAAATGAACTACCCAGAAAGAAAAAGCAAATGATTAATATTAATTAATCATCAGATGTTATTAAAAAATTTAAATCTTGTATTTGTTAAAATACAAATTAAAAGCAAAAAGGTAATCCATTAGTTAGGACATTATATCTACAATACAAATATATGACAAAGGACTTGCATACGGAATCTATTTCAAAAATTACTACAAATGAGTTAGATAGATAATTTAATAGAATTATGAGCAAATGACCTGAACAAGACATCACAAAAGAGAATGTGCTGGCTCGGTGCCTGTGGCTCAGCGGGCTAAGGTGCCAGCCACATACACCTGAGCTGGCGGGTTCGAATCCAGCCCGGGCCCACCAAACAACAATCACAGCTGCAACCAAAAAATGGCCGGGCGTTGAGGCAGGCGCCTGTAGTCCCAGCTACTTGGGAGGCGGAGGCAGGAGACTCGCTTGAGCCCAGGAATTGGAGTTTGCTGTGAGCTATGATACCACAGCACTCTATCCAGGGTGAAAGCTTGAGGCTCTGTCTCAAAAAACAAACAAACAAAAAAGAGAATGTGAAATAGCTGAGCACACATGAGCAAGTCCTCAAGCATCATTAGTCATCTATGAAATCCAAATTAAAGCCAAAATGTGAAACCACTACACACTCAACACAATCTCTACAACTAAAACAACAGATAGCCTGAAGGGCTAGTAAGGATATGGAGCAATAGACACTCCCATAAACTGCTGTCAGGGTATAAATTGGTACAATCACTTTGGAAAGTTATTTGACAATGTCCCTTAAAGCTGTGCATGTGTAAAACCAATGCACCAGCAATTCCATTCTTAAGTAAATCGCCCACGGAAATGGATATGTACATACAGGTGCCAAAACATGTACATGGCAGCACTTCATATAACCACCCAAACTAGAAATGATGCAAATACCCATCAGCAGAGTAATAAATCCATAAGTTATGATGCATTCATATAATAGAACAGTATATTGAAATGAGAATTAACAAACTATCTGAAACAGCATGGACGAATCTCAGAAATACAGTGTTGGCAAAATAAGTAGAAGATGAGAACATATTGACTCATTCCATTTATATAAAGTTAGGAAGAAGCAACACTGACCCTTGCTGCTACTAATCAGGATTATGCCTGCCTGTAGGAGTGAGTAGCAACTGGAGGGAGAAAAAGGGCCTCTGGAAATTGTGATCATATTCTATGCCTTTGTTCAGGAAGCATGTTCTTGCTACGGTCTGAATGTCTCCTTCCAAATTCATATGTTGGAAACTTAATCCCTAATCCAACAGTGTTGGGAGGTAGGGCCTAAAGAGGGTGAGGTCATGAGGGTATGGCCTCATGAGTGGATTAATGCTACTATAAAACGGGCTCGTGGGAGTGGGCTATCCCCCTTCCATCTTCCTCTATGTGAGGATGCAGAAAGAAGGTCCTCACCAGAGACCAGTGCCTTGATCTTGGACTTAACGGCCTCCAGAACTGTGATAAATAAATTTCTGTTCTCCATAAATTGCCTAGTTTCTGATATTCTATTATAGCAACACAAAATAAACTAAGACAGTTCTCTTTGTGAAAATGCATAGATGTGTATACTTGTGATTGTGCACTCTTCTGGAAGTATGTTGTATTCAATGAAAACAAGGCAAAATAAGCCAGGTGTGAAGGTGCATGCCTGTAGTCCCAGCTCAGTGTTTTTAATCCTTTTTTCTCTCATGGCATACTTGAACCTATATTTAAACTTCAGTTATGTTGATCAAAAAAAAAAGAAGAGTGCATTCCCACCAGCAATGTAGAAGTGTCCTCTTTTCTCCACATCCACACCAACATCTCTAGTTTTGGGATTTTTGTGATGTGGGCTAATCTTACTGGAGTTAGATAATATCTCAGAGTAGTTTTGATTTGCATTTCTCTAATGATTAAGGATGATGAGCATTTTTTCATGTGTCTGTAGGCCGTGTGCCTGTCTTCTTTAGAGAAGTTTCTCTTCAGATCCCTTGCCCACCCTGAGATGGGATCACTTGTTCTTTTCTTGCTAATACGTTTGAGTTCTCTGTGTATTCTGGTTATTAAACCTTTGTCAGAGACATAACCTGCAAATATTTTCTCCCATTCTGAGGGCTGTCTACTTGCTTTACTAACTGTGTTCTTGGTTGTGCAGAAGCTTTTTAGTTTGATCAGGTTCCAGTAGTGTATTTTTGATGCTGCTTCAATTGCCTGGGGGTTCCTCCTCATAAAATATTCACTCAGGCTGATTCCTTCAAGAGTTTTCCCTACATTTTCTTCTAGTATTTTTATTGTTTCATGTCTTAGGTTTAAATCTTTAATCCAGTGAGAGTCTATCTTAGTTAAAGGTGAAAGGTGTGGAAAAAGCCCAAGTGCCCATCGACCCACAAATGGATTAATAAAGTATGGTATATGTATACCATGGAATATTATGCAGTCTTAAAGAAAGATGGAAACTTTACCTCTTTCATGTTTACATGGATGGAGCTGGAATATATTCTTAGCAAAGTATCTCAAGAATGGAAGAAAAAGTATCCAATGTACTCGGCCCTACTATGAAACTAATTTATAGCTTTCATATGAAGACTATAACCCATCTACAGCACAAGAGAATGGGGAAAGGGGCGGGAGGTGGGTAGGATGGGTAAAGGGAGGGTAATCGGTGGGTCCACACCTATGGTGCATCTTAGAAGGGTACAAGGTGAAACTTACTAAATGTAGAATATAAATGTCTGAACATAATAACTATGAAAATGCCATGAAAGCTATGTTAACCAGTTCAATGAAAATATTTCAAATTGTATATAAAACCAGCACATTGAACCCCATGATTACATTAATGTTAACAGCTGTGATTTAATAAAAAAAAAGACAAGTGAAAAGAATATACTTGCTGTGCTTTGAGCTTCTTTAGAAAATAATTTAATTAATGATCTTTAAATTTTTTTTTTTTTGGCACACCTAAGATCTTCTCACAGCATACCAGTGTGCCCTGGCACACAACCACTATTCCAGCCATTCAGGAAGAAGATCAATTGAGCCAGGACTTGGCGGCCATGATCACACACCATCTTGGACAACAGACAAAGGACGTGCTGGGATTCTGACCCCAGCATCTGTTCTGATTGGGACATTCGCTCTGCAATTCCCAGGTTATCACAGGCGTAGGACTAAGAGGCTGCCCATGTTTGTCTTTAGCACCTTTCTCTTAACCCCAAGATGGCTGAGCACCTGACTCCAGTGTGGTATAGAGGAAAGAGCCCAGGCTGCAGGGAAATGAGACCTGTGGAGCCCCAAGCTCAGGGGAGAGGGACTCAAGCAGAAATGACTGTGACCAGCTAATGAATGGGATGAAACCCAAGGGATGAAGTTGATTCCCTGTGGAGCGATGAATCCAGGGATGCACAGAGATCCTGCCTAGTGGGCTTACGATGCACAGCCTCAGGAGCAGCATCCTCGCAGGTCATTTGTGAAATGAGTAACATAAAATGGGTCATGTTTCTGCTAAGATGCTTGCTTTTGAGATATTAAAAAGTAAGTCCTTTTTGTAACACAGAAATAGTCCTATACACTTAGGAATGAGTTGGGAAAAGTACTATTTACAAAAACTGTAGTAGAATTTATATCTTCTGTGTGTAGATATGTAAAATGTTAGTTGCTCAATATCCCCTATGAACAGAAAACAGATTTCTTGGCTCAGCCACTGGAGCTCCATGGCAGAATCTGAGAGTTGGAAAGCTCAATGGAGGTCACTTTGTTCAGTTCGTCCCAGAGATAGAGCTCAAGCCAGGATCTGTGGCCCCAGGGATCAAGGTAAGTGGAGAAAACCATCAGCTCACTTCTGCAGGGGTAACTCTTACAGAAAGGGGGAATAGCATAGAAAATCCTGGTGCCTTCCAGATACAATGGCTGGCTATGGGTCTATGTGGCTGCAGCACTGATGAGGTTACATAATAACAAGAAGCCTTGTCTGCAATCAAAGGGCCAGTGTAGCAGAAGATGTCCAGATAGCACTATTTTGCGTCCCTATTTAAAAGATAATAGTGTTGTTTCCTCTTAACCTTTGAAACCCCGGAAGGAACAAAAATTCCCCTTTCTGTCACATCCATGATATATAAGAGTTTTGTTTTGAATATTGGGTTCCTTTTGGGAAGGGAGGAGCATAACAATTTTAGCGTTTGGTACGGGGGTACATGTGTGTGTACAAAGAAAGAGGTTGCTTCTTCCCTCTCACCTCCCTGCGTTAGGAGTCTTCGCCTCTTGCTCTGAACTTGTAACTTCAGCATTGTGCCAGGGGGCATGCAGTTTCTAGGCTGTCGATTTTCCAAGGTCATCCTTTGAGTGTAGCTGGCTGCTGGATGTGTCTGTAATAAGTCAGACAAGGGTCTCTTCCCCTTGATCTGAAACTGCTGGGGAAGGTCTCCGTGTACCCGTATTCTGTTTAGTTGCTACACATTCCTAAAAGAAAATGAAAGCAGAGTTTAAATCATTTCTGGTACCCCTTCCTCTCTCCTGTGTCCTCCCTCCCTGTTCTTTGGTGAGTGTGAGAGGGTGTGGCAATGTCTGGTGGAGTTGGTGGAGAGAGAAACAGTGGCCTGTGGGTTGGAGTTTGGAGAGCGAGGTTATCCTAGGATGAAATATCAAACCGTATCACATTGATTTTCCCTCTGGGGGGCCCGGATATCACATCCTTCCATTTCCCTCTAGTCCCTGCCTGCCATTGACAGGGAAGCATTAACAGGGAATAATCAATGGTGCTCTGTCCTGAAAATAAAAGGCTTGTCATGTCTCTCCATTTGGTGGAATGGATGTGGAACCAGAGGTCGTGTGGCCGCTTCCATCTGTCTCCTGACAGAGAGGCACTGACTCAGACATGCTTTCCATCCAGAGGGCTGCAGCCCACAGCCAAGTGAGTGCAAACTCTACACAGGCAGCGAGGGAAACAAGACTTTAGTTTCATTGAACTCTTACATTAGGAGCTTGGCTAACTATCAAATATGGCAGCTGGTGAACTTTAATTTCCGAGTTGCATAAAGGATCGACGTTTCCTAATGCACTGGATGCTGCGCTTGCACTCAAAACAAGTCCATGTACTCACAATTTCAGGATAGAATCAAAGAAATTCAGAACTGAGAGAGACTTAAGTCTGTGGTCCAGCTCCAGCCCCAGGCCCCATCTGATGTGTGGGTTCACCGCAGTTTTCCTGGTAACCCGCATGGTTGCCTGAACATGCCTACTGCCTTCTGTTGTTCTTCCACTGTCGAGAAGCTCGCCTGGCTGGACACGCTGGCTCACACATGCAATCCTAGCATTCTGGGAGGCCTGGGTGGAAGGACTACTCAGGAGTTTGAGACCAACCTGAGTAAGATTGAGATCCCATCTCTATTAAAAATGGAAAAACTAGCCAGACGTCATGGCAGATGCCTGTAGTCCCAGCCACTCAGGAGACTGAGGCCAGAAGACTGCTCAAGCCAGAGTTTGAGGTTGCTGTGCACTATGACACCATGGCATTCTACCCAGGGTGTCAGAGGAAGAGTGTGCTGTGTTTCCAAAAAAAAAAAAAAAAGCAGCTCAACTCTTGGAAAGTATTTTCTTACACTTTACCCAAATTTATTTGCTGGTGCTGATGGCTGTAGTAATCTCTCCATATACCCCCACTTCTTTCACTTAGTGCCACTCCTTGGGTCCCAAGTCCGGACTCTTCCATTCACAATCCTGTTGAGTTCCTTCGATTTAGCCTTCATATCTGGTCGTTCATCAAAACCTTTGGCTTGGAAACATATCAGGGCTCTTCCCCTTTCGGATTCCTTGGATAGCTTCCCTGCTCCTGCCTAACCCCCAGTCTTACCTGGAGGTAAGCAGGAAGCATCTCCTTCCTTTTCCATACTATGTTCACTTAGCTGAAGACCCACTTAGCTAGCTTTGGAAGACAGCCTATGGATTTGTTGCCAGAAAGCTCTAATCTAAAATCTCTTTGCATTTTTTTGTTTTATATTTAAGTTTTTTTTTTTAGGAGTCAGGGTCTGGCTCTGTCACCCAGGCTGGAGTGATCATAGCTCACTGCAGCCTTGATCTCCTGGGCTCAAGCGATTCTCCTGCCTCAGCCTCCAGAGTAGCTGGGACTACAGACACCCTCCACCAGGCCCAGCTAATCTTTGCTTTTTTGATGCATGCTACAGCTGAAGCCATATTTTCGTATCCTACATGTTATGATTTGGCTTTATTGGGATCTACATGGGGAATCATACAACTGTAACAATTGTGTTTTATCTTATTAGATTTGTTTGTTGTTCCACCATTTGGAACTTTTTTAAAATCAGATTTTGACATTGAAAGCATTCTCTTTCATTTGCAGCTTTTGTTAGTTTACAAATTTGCTATCTTGGTCTTGATTACTGGCAAAAATGAGATGACAAGGTCCTGGAGACACAACTGTCAGCTTTGTAACTGAGTGGAGTGTAGGGCTTTGGATTCGTCATTCAGACAGCTCCTTTTAGAGGCCAGATCACAGTGGTGGGCACGGGTGGGGCTGGGCAGAGCACGTTCTATTCCTTCTCAGACTGTGCCAATCAGAGAAGTTATTCTTCCTCCCAGCCTGTCAGAAATGACAGTGAGCATCTTACGGTTCCTTGCCACTTATGAAGTACTTTCCCATTTGTTCTCTCATTCTGTCCTACCTTATTAACTATTTCGTGGGAGGAGGAATGTTTTTCCCACTGTGGTCCCTCTGCGTGTCAACATGGGCCCTGGAAACAGAGATTCTCTGTAAAACCTGCCCTGTTTGGGCCCTGCCGGAGGGTCGATTCAGTGAGTGCCTGGTCTTATTTCCAGCAGCACTCTGATTTTCTTTTGGGCATCTGCCCTTTTCCCCTCTCCTGTCATAAGTTTAGATGAAATCTCTCCTCCTTCCTTTCTCTAAGCTCAGGGGGTGGGCATAATTCCTAAAGCTAAGCATTGGGGCTTGATGTCTGGAGCTTTCCATCTTGATGGGGTGGTAGCAACAGCCACCTGCCCCAGGCACATTCTGAGGTGTCCAGAGGGGCCCAGTTCCCCTGGACATCCTCGGCTTGCCTCTCAGAACTTTCCTTTCAGTTCTGCGAGTTCTCTGACATTTCCCCAGGAAAGCCACTATGTCCCTTCAATGTCTGAGAGTTACTGTCTATTGCCTAAAGCAATGTTTTTCAACCTTTTTTAATCTCACAGCACACTTGAACTTATAGTTAAACTTCCACAGTACACTTAAATTATGTTGATCAAAAAAAAAAAGAGGAGTAAAATGAGACTCGGAAGACAAAAAAAAAAAAAGTAAAAAAACACAATGCTTTGAACCTCTTTCAAAACTAATTTAATTAATGATCTTTAAAATTTCGCTGCAGACCTAAGATCCTCTCACAGTACACAGGTTCAAAATCACTGGCCTAAAGCAATAGGACCCCTAAGCAAGGTGAAATGCAGGTTTTCATAGCAACCAGGCTCTAAGCCCAGCCTACCCAGACCCACTAACACAACTTGCCAAATTGCCTGGTTGGCACCTCTTGCTTCTGGTATCCACTAAAGGACAGCCCAGCCTTGTCCTTGATGGGGAAGGAAGTAGGAAATCCTTGGTCTGAAATACGGATGTATACCATATCCAAGAGTCTAATATGACAAAGACAGAAATGATGTCAATCTGATGTGATGTGTGTGTTGTAAATGAACTTGTGCAGTGTCATAATGATCACTATGTTGTTTTCTAAGTGCTCAGAGTTTATTTAGAATCTTAGGCTCTGGCTTGAGGGGCATTAGTAGCTCCTATATTTGCAAATGAATCACCAGCAGGACCTTGGGAGAGTGAGTCTATTTGAGCTTCAGCTTCCTCAACTGTAGAATGGAGGGAATAATTATTTCCCTCCCTCTGATCATCCCTGCAAACCTCTGAATGGGACTTTAACATTTCTGGTGACATTTATGCTCTCATAGGGTCCAACTGTACTTGCTCATTAAGAAGAACAAGCAAGAATTTGTGTGAAAATACGTAGCGAAATATAATGCATTATACTTAGCTGTAATTTGTTATAAAAGCACCAACCCTCATCTTCTGGAACCTTCTGTTCTCCTGTTTGCCATCAAAGATCCATGACAACAATTTAGCAATCCCATTTGCAAGAGTTATCAGCATCCTGGAAAGTAGTTCATTGAAGTGAACAACTTCAATTCATTAGCATAGTTAGAAAACAGGTGCATGTTTGATCTCTTCACTCAGAGCTTTAATTCCTTCTTATCAACATTTGTGTCACCCATTTCATGGTAAAGATTTTATTTGACAGAAAAGATGGAACCAGATTGAGATGTAGATGTTGTGCCTTTGTTCCTGATAAAAATCACTACCTCTCCTAAGTGATGGCCTGTGTCATGTTTTTTTTCTATTTACCCCAAATTTAATTTTAAAAAGCAGAAGCCATTTGTGATGCCCTGGGCTCTTTTTTGCAAGTCTCAACTCATTGCTGGCTTCTGCCTTCTGACTCTCTTTAGCCAAAACTCAGCTTGTTTATTAAAGTTTCTATTCACATTCCAGTCTACCGAGATTCTATGTTAGGAAGCCCAGGAGAATAGAGGTAATATTTAGGGAAGTGTTTTGAGCAGGGTATCAATTCAAGGCCCCTTTGCCTCACTCAGGAAGGAAGCTCTTTGCTGTGCCTACTGACCAGGAGGGAATTCAGAGGGTTTTCCAGGCTGAAGCTCCTGTTATAGACATGGACCTCAGCTCTACAGCACTACCTGGCACTGTTCTCAGCGCTTCATGCCACCTCTCTGCTCATCTGTTGGCAGCTCCTTAGATTGCCTTGTATTCCATCTCCCTTTCTTTCCTTTTCGTGGCATTTTTAGTGACAGAGTCATGTTTGAGCTTTCAATGAGTCATAAACTATCCTTGCCCTATGGAATCCTCCCTAATATGGCTAGAATTAGACACTGCGTGCGCACACTTCTGGCCATCAAAGTAAGTTATGAATATTAGCATGTTGAGGACCACTTTAAAAGTTTCGAGTAGTGGAAAGTGCAAAAATAATAATACATAATATTACTACACCCAGCATATGGCACACCTCCTGGGGGTGAGACCCCACTACAACAGGGACTGTACCTAACAAATGCAAACGTTGTAACCTAATTCTTTGTACTCTCCAATTAACCTGAAATAAAAAAAATATATTACTACCCCCACAGAGCTACTCATTAGCATTGTGGTATAATTCATGTGAATGTTATTGAGTGTGTATTTTGAAATCTACATGTACCTAGCCATCATATTACACCTGTGTGTTTGACATGGTCCATAGCCTTTCTCCCATATTATTAATAATATACATTTTTGTAAGTGCTGCATTTAATGGCTGCAAAATACTGAGTACATGAAACGCATAATTCTCCCATTATTGGACATTGGAGTTGTTCCCAGGGTTTTTTTTTCTTTTATAAATAACCCTAAGTGAGATTAGAGGAACACAATGCAGAAGACCACCTTCACTTGTGACACCAATTGCAAGTCCAAGGGGGTTCCAAAAACCACCCTGAGGAGTGACAATTTGCTAGAAGGACTCACAGAAGTCACTGTTAGCTGTTATGCTCACCATTCTGGTTGGTTACAGATAAAAGACACAGGTTAAAATCAGCCAAAGGAAAAAATGCATGAGGCAGGGTCCAGGAAAGTTCCAGGCACGGGGCTTTCAGTTGTCCTTTACCCATGGAGTTCTGGGCAGTGTTACTTCCCCAGCATTGATGTGTGACGATATGCACAGAATTTTGCCAACCAGGGAAGCTACGCCAGCCCTGGTGTCCAGAGTTATTACTGGGGGGTCTGTGGTCAACAGCCTAGGTGGCTGATCTCCAGCCCCTCCAGAGGTAGAGCAGATACTGTGTGGCCCAAAGATCAAAGTCACGGTGTTATGCTGTCCAGGGGCCAAAGCCCATGGCAAGCAAAGACATTCTTATCAGGCAGGGCACTCTAAAGTCCTAAAGATCAGCTCCCTGAATACACGATGATGCTCAGTATGAAACAAAACAGAAAAAGATCGCCTATCTATAGCTGAGGACAAAGGCCAGAATGCTGTTTGGGCAAAGTGAATTCTTTACTACACCCCCTGTGACAAATATCTTTGTGGATAAAGCATTGTCCATTCTGAGGGTTACTTTTATTTTTGAGACAGTCTCAAGCTCTCACCCTGGGTAGAGTGCCGTGGCGTCACAGCTACTGTTGATTCTCTTGCCTCAGCCTCTCAAGTAGCTGGGACTACAGACACCCGCCAAAACGTCAGGCTTTTTTTGTTGTTGTTGCAGCTGTCACTGTTGTTTTAGGTGGCCTGGTCTGGGCTGGGTTCGAAGCCACCAGCCACTGTGTATGTTTCCGGCACCCTACCCATGAGCTACAGGTGCTGCGAATTTTGAGGGTTACTTTTTAAGGTAAATTCCTGCAAGTGGAATATTGGATCAAAGGCTATGAACATTTTTAAGTCACTTTGATACATATTACCAACATGCTTTCCCAGGAGTTTCCTGGGTTTTTTTTTACCCCTCCCTGCCCCCACTCAGCCGTGTACTATCACGTGCTCACTTGAAAAGGGTACTGTCATTTTAAAATACTTCTGGCAATTTGATAAAAACAAAATGGTTTCATTTGTATTTCTGATTGCTGATGAAAGCAAATACCTGCCCATTTTTGAGGCTTTATTATAAAGAATTTTGAACAGGCTTGGCGCCCATAGTTTAGTGAGTAGGGTGCCGGCCACATATACTGGGGCTGGTGGGTTTGAACCCGGCCCAGGCCTGCTCAACAACAGTGACAATGGCAACAACAATAAAAAAAAATAACTGGGCATTGTGGTAGGCACCTGTAGTCCCAATAACTTGTGAGGCTGAGGCAAGAGAATCACTTGAGCCCAAGTGAGACTCTTGTCTCAAAAAAATAAAAAAAAAGAATATTGAATACCTACACAAATTGATGAAATAGGCTACTGAATTCCCACACACCCATCACCTCATCTCCATCCCCATCCCCATAAACCCCTGGGAATCTTAACTCATCCACAGTTCCACCTTCTCCTACTCCCATATTTTTTTGGAGAAAATCTCCTGGACCTATTTTATCTTTAATAGTTCAGTCTAAATTTCTAAAAGATAAAGATTCTTTATTAAGAGTTCACAAATACAATAATCATACTTTTATAAAGACCAATAATTACTTAATGTCATCATATATTCAAGTGGCATTGAAATATTCAATTGTTTTATAAATGTCAGATTTTTTACATTAAAAAAATTAGGATTCATATGAGGACCAGATATTATTAAGATTCATGGAGATGTATAGATACATTTTTTTTTTGATACAGAATCTTACTTCGTCACCCTCAGTAGAGTCCTGTGCCATCATTGCTCACAGCAACCTCCAACTCTTGGGCCTAAGCAATTCTCTTGCCTCGGCCGCCCGGACAAATAGGACTTACAGGCACCTGCTTCAACGCCCAGCTATTTTTAGAGGCATGATCTTGCTCTGGCTCAGGGTGGTCTTGAACCAGGCAATCCACTGCCTTGGCCTCCCAGAGTGCTAGGATTATAGGTGTGAGCCACCACGCTTAGCCCATTGATATATTTTTAAATTCAACATATGTCCTTCCATCCATGAATACTCTCTTGTGTCTCTCTCCAGCTACCTCCCTCTAAGACATGACCTAATTCTACTACTGTCTCCCTGGTGCCTGAAACAGTGGGTGTAGCAGGCAGACTAAGATGTCCCCAGGATCCCTGCCTCTTGGTCTTTACAGCCAACCCCTTCCCTGGACTGTGACTTGCTTCTAACCAAGAGAATGCAGCAAAGATGATGGGAAGCCATGCCCATGGTCACATTCTAAAAGACTCTGTCTTGCCAACAGTCTTCCCCACCCCTCCTTCCCTCCTCTGTTGCTGGTTTTGAGATGCCACGAAGCGAATGGCCACATTGGGGAAGCTCCTATGGCAGGAAACTCTGAGCAGTCTCTGGAGCTGAGGGTGGACTCCAGAAAGAAGCTGTGAACCTCTGTTTGGCAGCTCAAGGAAATGAATTGTGCCACCGAGCTAAGGGAGTTTGGAAGCAGATTTTCTCAGGCTCCTGCTGACACCTGGGCTGCAGCCTCATAAGCTCCTTAAAAGAGAAAACAGCCAAGCTGCGTATAGCCTCCTGACCCATAGACGCTGCAGGTAATAAGTATGTGTTGTCTGAAATGGCTAAGTTTGTTAGTTAGTCAGCACAGGAAGTGAATACAGCAGATACCCACTAAGCCTGTGTTGAATTGGATGAATGAATGAACAAGAGGCTAGATAAGAACCGGTCAGACGCTGAGTGCGTCCTCCAGCCACTGACCAGAGGGCTGGACTCCACCACCCGTGGCCTCTGAGGTGGTTTTGTGGCCCACGTCAGCACTGACTGAGTTGGTCAGGCCCTCCTTCCAGCTGGCTGACTGGGGTACCCTCTGACAATTGCCGCACCCCCTTGCTTCCCTGAGGATCTCCTCTCAGCCTGCCCACAGTGACCGCAGGGGGAGTTTCTGCTGCCCCCGCGTGAGAGCCCCGTGGAGGGCACGCGCCTTCTCCACAGACCTGGTAGTTTCTTGTCTACTGTGGACACACTGAGCGTGTAGTCTTTGGGTGTCTGTCTGCTCTCTCTTTGCCCCATGACTGTGTCTGCTTGTGGGTGATTTACTGTCTCCTCCCTGCACAGCTCCCCAGGCTGATTTCTGGATGCTTGTAAATTGCTCCAACAAAAAGGTCTTGAGCATAAGCATCCAGCCCAGAGCAGAGGCCGTGTGGTCGCTGCGCACGTGAGCGCACTCTGGGAAGCCCCTCACCCTGTCACCCTGTGGGGACAGTCCTCACTTTCTCCACGGCCCAAGACTCCAAAGCCTTCTCTCTCTCTGCCTCCTCCCACAACGCAGCTTGGGCGTTTGAAAACAATCATTGTCAGAATATGCCATTTACCTGTTTTCATTTTTTATTATAAAAAGACAAAGCGAAACCCAATGGGACGACCGCAGATGAATAATGGGAGAATCCCTCACAGCCGTTCAGGGATATATATATTTTCTGCAGTGGAGCGAGACGGATTCCCATCACAGCTCGGGGACTTGTTCCATGAAGCCCCTCATCTGTCATGCTCAGAGGAGAAGGGGACAGCAGAGAAATGTCATTATGGATGGAACTGGGCACAGAAGTGACTGGTCAAGGTTGACATTGCGGTCCTGACAGAGCTGTTTATGGAAATTTTCCTGGGAGGTGCCGCTGGCTGGTGAAGAGGGTGGCTCCAAACCCTAGCTTGCTTCCTGTGGCTGACCGCTGAGTCCCTTCCCATCTGACTGCCTTGGAGCGGAAATGAGTCCCTCCAACGGGGCTACCCAAGGAAAATACCCTTTTACCTGTTCTGAACTAGATAGCCAGGAAATCAAGACAAGTATCATTTCAATGTTTGCTCTAAACCCGAACAAGCGCTCTGATCATGTCCTGATGTCACTGGCCCATCTCCCCAGGATCTCTGAGCAAAGTGGGATCAGGGTGACCTGAGACTCGTGCACTACTCCGAGGGAGGGTGCTGGGAACCAGGCTGCCTGGCCTGGGTTTGCCAATTCCCTGTGGATACTGACTCAGTCTTAAAGTGGGAAGGCGAGGGGCATAGACACTGGGCCATCTCAAAAGACAGAGGCGAGACGGTAATGTCTCCTCCCAACTCCCCCTTCCTAACCTAGGGAACAACATGTTCAAAGAGCTTTTCTGCTGTAATACCTTCCCCTCTCTCGGCTCCTGCCCCATGGCATCAGGGTACCCTCTCTCATCCTGCTGGACCCATGGCTGCCACTCCCTAACTGCCTCTCTGAGGTTTCTAGGTTGCTGGGGGAAAGACTCTTTCTCTTCTGTCCCCCTTTTTAAATGTCCTTATTGCCAGCTCATTCCTAAAAGGATTTGAAATGTCTGACAGAAACACAAACAGGACAGCAAGGGAGAAAAACCGGGCAGGGGAAATAAAGGCAAGAAAAATGAGATAAAGCCATGCGAGGCTCTCGTACCAAAGGCTGATTGATGTGCACTTGCTAATTTCCTTCTGAGTTTTCTGGAAGAAGGAAACATAATCAACAATTCCCTTCACAGTGACCATGAGATAAAAGCAAATGAGTTGTTTGGGGGAAAGTTCTGAAGCCCCAGATGCGTCTCTGGTGGGATGTTTGTTCTTTTCAAGATGTGAACAACACCCTCAATAACGATGAGTTTTATGGGGTGGAAAATTGTTTAACATTTTTAAGTTCCTTACTAAGGCTGCTGTGAAGATCACCAGTGTTTGGATTCTGTGATTGTCTTTAGAATCTCACTTTTAATTCAAGTTTGAAAATACACTACACTATTTTGTTTGTTTCTCCTCCTTCTGCTTTTTCTCCACCTTCCCTTCATTCCCCCCACCCCCTTCTGCCCCTCACCTTCTTCTTGAAAAGACACTAGACGTTTTCTACTTCCTGGACTCAGGGAATCTGGGTTCTGGTGCCGACTCTGAAGCAGTTGTTGGTGTTATTCATTGTGCTGTGTGGGTTCTTTGTCCTGATCGCTCTGTGCAATTTCTGCAATGGTGTGTTTGTGCAGGAACAAGAATAAGTGAAATTATGCAGCGCTGCCACTTTCTCCAGTTGCTAAATTACATGCAGTGAATTTAGGATTAGGCTTTTTCTAAAGCAGTGGTTCTCAAACTTGAGCTTGTATCAGAATCTCCTTAAATGCTTGCAAGTTTGCTTGCAAACTTGAGCTTATATCAGAATCTCCTTAAATACTTGCCTCATCCCTTAATCCTAGCACTTCGAGAGGCCGAGGGAGGAGGATTGCTTGAGGCCAGGAGTTTGAGATTCTTCTGTGCATTGTGGGTGAAACTCCCTCACCTCTACAAAAACTGGAAAATCTAGCTGAATGTGTAGTAGTCCTAGCTACTTGCAAGGTTGAGTCAGAAGGATCAATTGAGCCCAGGAGTTTGAGGCTGCAGCAAGCTATGATGATGTCACTGCATTCCAGCCCTGGTAACAAATGAGACCCTGTTTCTAAAAAAAAAAAAAAAATAAGAAGGGCGGTGCCTGTGGCTGAAAGGAGTGGGTGCCAGCCCCATATGCTGGAGGTGGTGGGTTCAAACCCAGCCCCAGCCAAAAACTGAAAAAAAAAAAAAGAAAGAAAGAAAAGAAAAGAAAAAGGAAAAAAGAAAAAGAAAAAATTGTTAAAACACTGTTGGTAGGCCTCACCCTGGAGTTTCTGATTCAGTAGTTATAAGGTGATCAGGACCAAGAATTTGTATTTCTAACAAGTTTCTAGATGGTGTTGTTGCTGTGGGTCTAGGGGTCATGCTTTGACAACCACTATTCTAAAGAAACTTCCTTTCCTTTCCTCTAACCTATCCTAGGTTGGATAACTAGTTGTGGTCCATTTAGAAATCCTCATTTCATTGTTTTTGATCCTGAGTCAGACAAAAATGGCCTTTGTGTTTTGAAAAGTCAAAAACCCAAATCAGAGATCTATCTGGGCAAGGTTTAAGGCAACTCTGTGTTGGAATTCTGTACTGACTAGTATTGGATTTTCAAAAATTTTTTATAATTTTCATTTGGGCAAAATACTATGTGTTGTAATCAACCAGGTGATACCTCCCAGAAGCTTGATAATGTTCTGAAAATTAAAGAGATCAACATTCTCCATGTGTGGCAAATACGGGGATGTCAATGCACGCTGGCTAAAGATCCAGTTTGCTGGGCAAAGGCTTCTTTCCCAATGCTGTCACCTGAAACTAAAAGTTCTTGCCAAGGGGCATCTGTTTTGGCCAGAGTCTGACTGCTGTCACTAACCCAAGAGGAATGAGTAGGGGTGTGATTTCATAGCTGCAAACACCTCACTTTCTCAGGACTGCTTTGCTGCTTTTTCTGATATTTCTCCTGTGGCTCTGCTGCAGGTGCCAGGTACGTTGAGAGCAGAAAATCAGCATCTACTTGTTAGGGTCTTAAAATATGCCATATAAATTAAAACCAGGAGTTTTGACTATTATCCAAAAGAAGAAAAGGTAAGTGTTGGCAAGGATGTGGAGAAAAGGGAGCCCTTGCACACTGTTGGTGGGAATGTAAATTAGTACAGCCACTATGGAAAACAGTATGGAGGTGCCTCAGAAAATGAGAAACCGAATTCCCGTATGATCCAGCAATCCCACTATTGGGTATATATTTTCAAAGAAAATTAAATCAGTCTATCGAAGAGATATCTTCACTCTCACGTTTATTGCAGCACTATTCACAATAGCTGAGATATGCAAACAGCCTAAGTGTGCATCAAAGGATTAATGAATAAAGGAAATGTGGTATATAAAAACAACAGAATGCCTTCAGCCATGAAAAAGAAGGAAATCTTGTCATCTGTGACAATATGGATGAACCTGGAGGACATTATGTTAAGTGAAATAAACCAGACACAGAATGACAAATACCACATGATCTCACTCATATAGAATCTAAAGGACTTGGTTTCATAGGAGTAGGGAGTAGAATGGTTGTTCTTAGGATCTGGGGTTGTTGGCTAGGGGGAGTTTAGGAAGAAAAAACGATAACATTTGCCTCCAAATTCTTTGGTACTCCTCTATTTGGGAGGTGGAGCTTAATTTCTCATCCCTTGAGTGTAGATTCTACTGAGTGACTCTTATAATAAATAGACTATGGCAGAAGTTGCATTTTGCCTAAAACTTGATCACTTCTGAAGGGAAGTCATCAAAGGCATTACAGTTTCCTCCTTCTCCACTTCTTGGGGTCACTCATTCTGGAGGAAACCATCTGCCATGTTGTGAGGAAGCCCAAACAGCCTTGTGGAGAGACCCATGTGCCACCCCAATGACACCTTCAAATGATTGGAAACTTGAACAATATTTTGAACTTGAACAATAACTACAACTTCATAAAGACCGTAAGACAGAATTGTGCAGGTAAGCTACTCCCACGGAATCAGTGACCCACAGAAACTGTGAGATAATAAGGTAGCTGTTTAAGGCTCTAAGTGTTGTGATAATTTTTTACACAGTAGCAGATAACTAACACATTACAATAAGATATACCTTTACATCACCACTGCTAAGTCTCTGGTTATGTGACCTTTCTTCTAGAAAACTTTTAGCGACTCTTTATTGCCTCAGATTTAGTGCTTATAAATCAGTTAGGTGAAGACCTATCCCACAACTTCCCTACACAGACCCTGGTGAACTAGTATTTACTGTGCCCTAAACATCCCTCAGACTTTCACACCCAGCCTGCCAGCCTGAAATTATTCCCTAGTTCCCATCTCCATTTTAAAATCCTTGCATCCTCCAGGTCCTATCCATAAAGCAGCTTTCTTTATGAAATTGTTTTTGAATCTCTCAACCAGATGTTTCCTTCTTCATCCAAACCCCCATAGTGCTTTGTGCTTATTGCCTACCCAGTAGTCTCTCTGCCTACCCCCAACCCTGGTTAGTTTGAGTAGGGCAAATCCTGATTGGTTGAAGTCATTCCTAGTGGCCCCAGTCTTGGTAATGACTGGTGCAGGAGTGGTCATGTGACATCACTCTGTACAATAGGTTGTAAGGAAATGTCCACTAGATAAAAGCACAGAATTCTGGGAAAAGCTTTTTTGGTACAAGGGAAGGTTTATAAAAAGATATTATGGAAGAAACAATTCTACTATTTTCTGTGTGGATGTGATTTTTGGAATCATGGCAGCCACTTTCTAATCATAAAGAGAGGCTAGCCCAAGGATGGATGGATGAGCAGAAGATGGGAAGAACCAAGGTTCTCTATTATTTTGTCAGACTGTGAATTACAAAACAATCCTGTTACTGCCCCTCCTCTGGATTCCTGGTATGTTACATTATTTTTAAGATATTCCAGGTAAGCCATTTAAGTTGGATTTGTTGTTACTTGCAGCTAAAAATGTAATAATTAGCACAAACACTCTGGTAATAGTTGTTTTTTTTTTAATTTGTTTGTTTAGGGTTGTTTTAGAGGCAGGGTCTCGTCTGACTCTGTCACCGTAACTAGACTACAGTGGCATGATCGTGGCTCACTGCAGCGTTGAACTCCTGAGCTAAAACAATCCCCCTGCCTTAGACTTCCAAATAGCTGAGACTTCAGGCATGCATTACCGGGCCAAGTTAAAAATTTTTTTTTTTTTTGTAGAGATGGAGTGCGTTTCACTTCGTTGCCCACCCTGGTCTCAAAGTCTTGGCCTCAAGCAATCATTCCGCTTTGGCCTCCAAAGTGCTAGGATTACAGGTGTGAGCCACCATACCCAACCTGGTTTTTAGAGTAATATTAAAATTATATGCATACTTATTTTTCCTTGTATCCTGTTAAAATCTGAAATCACTGTTTGTGTTGTTGTTGAAATAAGATGTATATATAGAAAAATACATAAGGTTCAATTTTTAGCTTGGTAAGTGTTCACAAAGAGCACACTTATATAACCAGCACCCCAAAGCCATTCTGCTACCTTCCTTCCTTTTGCTCACTAGTCCCTCCCAAGGGAAGCCACTTTCCATCCTTCTAAGGACATGGATTAGTTTTCCCTATTTTTAAACTTCATGCAAATGGAATCATTTCTTTTGCCTATTAAGTTTGTGAGATTCATCCAATGTATCATGTCAGTAATTTGCTCATTCTTATTAAGATATAACATTCCATTCAGTCTGCTGCTGTTGATACACTGAAGTTTTCCAGGTTGGGAGTGTTACAAATAGGGTTGTTCTGGACATTCTTATACGTTCTTTTGAAGAGTATATATACACATACCTCGGGGCTAGGTTGATGGATCGTAGGGTAGGCGTAGGTTCAGTTTTGGCATGTGTATTGGCAAGTAGTTTTTCAGGTATTGTCTTTTTATTCATCAATTCATGTTCATATTCCTACAAATGACTATGAATAATCATTATGTCATTATAACTATACGTTATATGTGCATGCACCTATTTTGTGTATGTACGTATGGGGGTCTGACAATTAAGTTCAAGAACTCATCCTAGTAAAAGGGCTACATATCTCATTGTTGACTATCACTACGGTCATCTTCGAGGTACGGCCTTTGTTCTTTAGGCCACCTGGCCCCCGTAGTGCTATTCAGCAGCGAGGTATCTT
>CAUYON010138650.1:0-13632 GCA_963573935.1 Arctocebus calabarensis | reverse complement strand
AGGTGCATCTTAGAAGGATACAGGTGAAACTTACTAAATGCAGAATACAAATGTCTTCATACAATACCTAAGAAAATGCCATGAAGGCTATGTTAAACAGTTTGATGAAAATATTTCAGATTGTATATGAAACCAGCACATCGTACCCCTTGATTGCACTAATGTACACAGCTATGATTTAATAAAAAAAAATGAGAATACAGAGCCACCATCTCTCTGCTTGATCACTCGTTAGAGTCACATAATCTCCTGAGCCTCCACTTTTCTGTAAAATGTTGAGAATTACAGTTTTACTATCTCCCTTGTAAGAGAATGTGAACTCTCTCAGAGCAGTGACTTTGTTTAGGTTACTGCTGTGCCCAGGCCCTTCAAAAGGTGCCTGACACATAGTAGGGACTCCATCAAATAATTGTTCAATGGCCAAATGAAAGAGAATGTACTCAAAGACCTTTGGAGAAAATATATAAATCTATGTTAGGTTAATTATTAGTGAACTAAGGCAACTGCTGAGCCAAGCAATTTTGTGGGGGAGGGAGAAACAGGATAATTACTTTGCCTTGACTCTACCTGTCACTTCTAGTTATTCTTACAGTTTAGGAGTAATGAGGACAGCCCCTGGAATTTCTGGCCTCTGGTGCTCACATGCATTTTCACAAGCCAACAGCACCTGGACAACTTATGTAAGAACAGTTTTGATGAACATCCCATTGAAAAAGTTAAAAACATCTGCTCTCTTATCAGTCTCATTAGAGAGTTTCTTTGCACCATGAATTTGGACACTGGAGAAGCTGACAATGAAAACATGCAAAGGATACAGAGCCAAGGGAACTGAATTCTAAACTTGAGTCAGGGAGTTAATACATGAAAGTGTGTAGACTTGAACCTGCTACAGCAAAAGCTCGAGAAGCACTAGTCATTCTTGTTATCTGTAAATTCTTCTCTCCCTTCCTCTCTCCCTCTCCCACTGCCTTCCTCACTAATCCATTTGTCTTAAAAATGTTTTATGACACCTGTTTTGTGGCAGGTGTAGGGGATATAAAGATGAACGAAACATTGCCTCGCCTTATGCAATATTCACATGAAGCCAATTAGGAAATAATGAGGACTTGGCCTTCATTTAATCCCTCTTTTTCCTGACTTAATTATTTTTAAATTAGTTTTGCAAAGATGGGGTTCTTCTCTGTTATCTAGGCTGGTCTTAAACTCCTATCCCATCCTGTTGCTCAAGCTTGTACACAGTGGCAGGATCACAGCTCACTGTAGCCTCGACTCCTGGCCTTGAGCAATCCTCCCACCTTGGCCTCCCAAAATATTGGGACTGTAGGTGTGAGCCACTGCACCCAGCCAGATTTAGAAGTTTTTGGAAAGTTTGCTGATGGACTAGCTATAGGGTTTTAGAGAGAGAAAGAAGGTCAAGGATGGCTCCAAGTGTTTTGGCTTGAGCCACAGGAGAATAGAATTAGTGAAAGTAATTTGTGTTTAATGTGTAACATCTGGAAAATATTTTCTATATAGGTTAAAAAACAAAAATTGCTCACAAGTCACATAATCTAAAAATAATCTTTGTTAACACTTTGGTGTGTTTCCATCTGACACTCTTTTCTTCCCTGTTAATTATTCCAAGATTTTAGATATATGTATACACACACTCAAATATAAAATACACATATTCTATACATATAGACATGCAAAGGCTGTCTGAGATGTATCCAGCCATATAATATGAAACATAGATTAACAATGGCTGGATACTTTCCAGACAGCCCTTGTACATACTTACCTATTTATCCTACTTTAAGAAAAAGTTAAGGAAAATGCCTTTGAGCTATTGATACCCAACACACTCCTTCCTCCCTCCCTCCCTTCCTTCCTTAGTTTTTAGAGACAAGGTCTCCTCCTGTCACTCAAGCTAGAGTGCAGTGGCATGATAATAGCTCACTGTAACCTTGAACTCTTGAGTTCAAGTGATCCTCCCACTTCAGCCTCCTGAGTAGCTAAGACCACAGATGGTTGCAACCATGTCTGGCTAATTTTTTAATTTTTCAGAAAAGCAAGATCTCACTATGTTGCTCAGACTGGTCTTGAATCCCTGGCCTCAAGTAATCCTGCTACCTTGGGGTCCCCAAATGCTGTGATTACGGGTGTGAGCCTTTGTGCCTAGCCGGATAGCCAACATTTTTCTGTTAGCAGGAAATATTATGCAAATGAACTTCTCTGTAACATTATTCTGCCATTAAAAGGTTCCAGAAAAAAACTCATTTTCAGCAGATGCATAATACACCACGGTGTAGCTGTAACATAATGCCTTCCGCTATTTCTCTATTATTGGACGTCTAGGTACTTCCCATTTTTGTGCTATTAAAAATAATGCCTAAACCTTTGTATGTAAATATTTGTGCATGTCTCTCAAATATTTGTGTATGATTTCCTCACGAGAAATTGCTAAATGGAGAATCACCAGGTTAATATTTTTACAAGTTAAAAGAAACAAAGACTTCTTAATTATTGATCATTTCTCGCACCTAACACATGGTGGTGATAAGCTCAGCGTTGAAGGTTCCCAGCGGCGAGCTTAAAAGCACTCACCTATTCAGTTTCTCACCAGGTTTTTAAAACCTGTGTCTATTTTTCTTCCAACTTTGATTACATTGGAAAAGGCTGTCTATTATTAGTCTCTGTTAATGAGCGTGAAGAGCATTTGAAAGTCATGTAGGAATGGGGGATGATGAAATCTTATCCGCTGCAGGGGCCTTTCTTTCATAAGAGAAGAATGTCCTTTTCTACCAACACTGTACCAATCTCTTTCACTCTCTGCCCCATCTTTGGCTGGGAAGGATTCAGGGCCTGATATTAGATATTTATAAAACTCAACGCCAGATTGAAGAAGAATGAGCATTTTCCTAAACATATACCTTCTTCAGCTGCTAAGGATGTTACTTAGGATGATGGTTAATGACCCAGACCTGGTAAAGCAACTGGGCGGCTCCAGAGGTGTGCAAGTGGGAAGAGTGATGGTGAAGTTAGATCTGTGGGCCTGGGTCACTCTCAGGCTTATAAGTCCCTCCTGGCTTGCTCGGTCTCCGATTTGGCTTTGCAGGGGGCAGCGAGTGGGGTTATGTTATTCACACATGATACAGTGGGGCTCATTTGTTACTGCTGCTGTTCCGATGTGTGCTTGCCTCTCTACCCACCCCCACATAGTCACTCATCTTCATTGATGTTAATTGTTTATTTTTTGGCATGGCAACCATTATGTTGGCCCCAAGAGTTAAGGCTGACCAAAAATTTTGTTCAGAGAATTGTCACTACCCTCCTCACCCCTACTACCATGTTCCCACCTCATTCTCCCCTTCTGCTTGCAGGTAACTCTCCTTAGTTTCTGGGTTATCCTTCCTGATTCTCTTTTGCATACATGAGCAAAATCAGACAGAATTTTCCTATATACCCCTTTTTCTTACTTATATGAAAGGTAGCATATAGTCTTTGGCACTTTGCCTTTTTCTTCAGTTAGCAGTTTACCCCAGAAATAATACCCTAAGCAGCCCACAGCAATCTTCCTCATTTTTTTTTTTTTTTTTTTTTTACAGTAGCATACTATTGTATTGTGTGGATACATCATAGTTTATTTAGCCTGTTTCCTAACAGGTTGTTCAATATGTTGCTGTTACAAACAATGATGAAATAAATAATGTGTGTATTTATGTAATTAATATTTTTGTTGTTGCTGGAGGTGTGTCTTTAGGGTAGATTTCTAGAAGTGGGATTGTTGGTTTGAAAAGAAAGTGCAGGATGGGCTCAATGGTTTACACCTGTAATCCTAGTACTTTGAGAGACTGAGGTGGGTGGATCAGTGCAGGTCAGGAGTTGGAATGAGAGCCTGTTCTAGCAAAAAAGAAAAAAAAAAAAAGAAAAATTAGCCTGGCATGGTGGTGTGCACCTGTAGCCCCAGCTATTTGGGTAGCTGAGACAGGAGGATGACTTGAGCCCAGGAGTTTGAGGTTGCTGTGAGCTATGATGATACCCCTACCCTCTAGCCCAGGTGACAGAGTGAGACCCTGTCTCAGACGTAAAAGAAGGTAAGTATAAATATGGGTTTTGTACTGTATTGCTAAATTTCCTTCCAGAAAACTTTTGCCAGTGTGCTTCCCACCAGCACTGTATGAGGATACCTGTTTTCCCATAGTCTCGTTAACAGAAAGTGTGGTCATACTTGTTAATTTTTGTCAGTCTGATAGCTAAGTACTGGAACTCCTGCAAACTCTGACCTCTGTCCCCTCAGTTCAGCAAGATTGCCAAGTGAGTTGTGTCTGGATAATCCCGTGTGCACTGGGTCCTGGAAAATGCCTCTGGGCAGTGAGCTGGAGCAATCCTAAGGCTCACCTCATTTGCTTCACTTTTCTCCAGGATAATAGTCCTAAGTCATTTTACCCAGTGCCTAAAAACCATCATTCCATTTATTTCATCTGGCTTTCAAGTTGTTTGGGGAAAGCATATAAAGCCAGTGCCTCTTAGAGGTAGAAGTTAGTTCAATATTTATCTGGTAAGATTTCCAGACAGAGGAAATAAATCAAAGATTGGCAAGGCAATAAAAAAAAAAATTCTAGGGCTGAATAGGTACGTGTTTATGTATGGGAAAGGGCCCAGGGAATTCCAAGAAGATTGATTGCAACAAAATCCACCTGGTGAAAGTTCTTAACTCTAAGAACAAAGACGAAAAAAATATTAAAGAATGTCTACAGAGGGAGAAAAGAGAAAAGGGAACCTTCCAGGCAGATACGCTGAGTACTAATAGCCTCCTTATTGGCAGAAGGCCAAAGTACAGTGGGCTGAATTTTCAAAGTCTTGAAGAATTTTATTTGGAACCTCAAATCCTATAACCAAGCAAATTAAAATATGCCTTGATAGTAAAAATTTTAAGAGATCTTGTGAACAGCTTAATAGCAACAAATTTGAAAATAAAATTGAAATGGATCATTTTCTTGGAAAATACAGATGACCAAAATCTATAGCCACAGACCAAGAAGATATAGAATAGACCTACAGACATAGAAGAAATTGAAAATTAATTTCAACATATATCTATTAAAAAGGCTCCTGGTGGCTTGGCGCCTGTGGCTCAAGTGGCTAAGGTGCCAGCCACATACACCTGAGCTTGCAGGTTCGAATCCAGCCCAGACCCGCCAAACAACAATGACGGTTGCAACCAAAAAATGGCCAGAAGTTGTGGCGGCGCCTGTGGTCCCAGCTACTTGGGAGGTGGAGGCAGGAGAATTGCTGGAGCCCAGGAGTTGGAGGTTGCTATGAGCTGTGATGCCACTGCACTCTACCCACGGCAACAGCATGAGGCTGTGTCTAAAAAAAGAAAAAAAAAAAAAAAAAGGCACCTGGCCCAGAAGTACCATAATATAAGAGAGTTTTATTGAACTTCAAGGAACAGATGAAGAAAATAATGGAAAGCTTTGTAACTCATTCTGCCTGTTACAAAGCCTGACAAGGATAGTAATAAGGTGAAGATCTAGTCAGGAGACAGAAACTGTGCCAGTTAGGAGGAAATAATGGACAGAAGTGATAACTAGATGTAACATTGTTACTTCGGTGGCTAAAGGGTAGAAAGAGAACTGTAAGTTATTGCAATTGTAGCAACTGCAGAAAGCAGCTTCCACGTCAGAGGTAAGAAGCTGGATTTATTACAATATAGAAAGTTGGAGGAAGGGCCGAATGATCTGGAAGTGGGAAGGCTAAGGCAAGGCGGCTGCTGCCTGTGCTGGTGTCTCTGAGGGGAGGAGGCCTGTCGAAGCTGGTTCTGCAAATGCTGGAAAACCGTGAACTTGGAAGTGGACTCAGTCGTTGCTATGGGGAAACTCGACTGCAGGGGTGAAGCGTGGCTGTTGCAGGTGGAAGAGGAAGGGCCAGGAGAGCAGAGCAGGCTGTCAGAAAGGAGCGAATCCTTTCTTCCTCCTCTAGCCTTGCAGTGTCCTTTGTTAGTCAGCGTTAAGGAGAAGCCAGCTGGCAAAGCAGCCGTGTGGTTTGCAGAGTTCCAGCCCCAGCAGCACAAATCAAAGCCCAGGCGGGTGGGCCTGGGGCAGGGAGACAATAAGTTAAGAACTGGCAGGGAGAGCACACACACAAAGGAAGATTTATGCCCATCTCATTTATAAATGGATGAAGAAAAAAAAATCTTAAAACATTAGCATAAAAATGGAAATTATTTTGCCCAAAGGAACCCACTATACACCAGTGTTCCCCAACCTTCGTGGTACCAGGGACGGTTTCATGGGAGACATGTTTCCCACAGAATGGGAGGAGGTGATGATTTCAGGATGGTTCAAAAGGGCATTACATTTATCGTGCACTTTATTTCTGTTATTATTTCATTGTAAAATATAATGAAATCATACAATCCACCATAATGTTAAATCAGTGGGAGCTCTGAGCTTGTTTTCCTGCAACTAGATGGTTCCACCTGGGGATGATGTAAGACAGTGACCGTGACAGTGGTTATGTCCTCAGCTGCACCTCACATCATCATGTTTTAGATTCTTTTTTTTAATGTTAAACAAAATTTAAATATTTCAATATAAATATCATCTACAGACTATTCTATGATTAAGCACAGAGCAGGAAATATAACCTGAACAGCTGCCACTCAAAGCAATATTAATAGTAACAGTAGTACGTATGGGACGATACAAATTCCACTTTGCAGATGAGGATGCAGAGATCCAAGGGATCTAAAGCTAAATTTTTTTGCCTAAAGCTCCCACAGCAAGAAGCAGACGGGATTTGAAATAAGGACGTTTGATTCTGGTCCATAGGTATGAGATTCTTATAAAGAACACGCAACTTCGATTTCTCATGAGCGTAGTTTACGGTCAGGTTTGAGCTCCCATGAGACTATGTTGCTGCCACTCACAGAGCTCAGGTGGTGACGAGAGTGCTGGGGAGCCCCTGTAAATATAGGTGAAGCTTCCCTTGCTTGTGTCGGGGTCCCACCCCGGGAGCAGGGTCTGCTCAGACCTGTGGAAACTGGTGGCAACCGACTGAAGAATTATAAAGTTAGAAACAGTGGTGAAGAATGAGACATGAGGCATGGGGTAGAATTAAAGGTGGGAATCAGGAGTCCGTTGAAGAGGACTGGATAACATGCTTGCAAAGGACAGTTACTGATTCTTACCACATTAAAAGGAAACGCTGAGAACAGGACAGTCTCCTGGCCATCCTGGAGACATTTTGTGACTTGGGGGCAATCCCCCAAGTAACTCAGTGTTCGGGAATGAGATAAGATCGGTCACTCACTAGTAAGCATGTGTTAAACATTGATGCTTAGTAGGTCTTCATGAGGGTTGTGGGGAAAGAACAGGTGAGGAGAGCACGTGGCAATCCTTACACATGCAGCCCTCATATGTAATTAACTCTCTACACCTGTTGTGTATGTCAATTACCTTAACTCTCTACACCTGTTGTGTATAACCTTAATAAATAGCCTTTGTGAGGGGGCTTGGGGCTACGCTGCCATTAAGGTTAGCCTGCCTCCCACGAGCTTCTACTTCTAATACGTGTCATGCCTGGTTCCTTCCTGTGGAGACTAAGACCAGGGCCATAGGGGACGGGACAGTCCATTGCCCCTTTGTGGACTTCTGGCAATGGCCCAGAGTGTTTGCTCCACTCTGAGTTTATTGAAGTCTACTTGCCCAAAGGGTAAGATGAGGGAGGGAACAAAGATGCCAGCAGTTTCTCGGATTGATCATACCAGCTCCTATTGTTATTATTAACCTTAAGGGAAGCCTTCAGAAATCTGAAATCTGAGCCTTGTATTGGGAGAGCCTCCCGCTTGAGATCACACACACAGATTTCTAGGGAGGTGTTAAGCTTCAATAGTTCTCTGTGGAGTAAAACGTCATTGGCGTTGATCTCCTCTGAAGGATCGGTGGGAAGGAGGCCTTTTCCTCCCATCACCACCACAGGGATCTTCCTCTGAGTAAGGGATATAAGCTCCTCTGCCCATATCTTGGGGATTGAGTTCCTCCCTTGGTCTCTGCCCCAGGCAAATGCAAATCTCCACAATGGGTATCTGCTTTGCTTGTTTAACGTGTGGAAATGCCCTGGAAGATGTATCTTTTCCTAGGACTTGCCACAGTCTCTTCTATGGCCATTATTCTCCTCAGAGCACTCACAGACCCAGCAGGGTATTTGTAAACTGTATCTCCAACAGGCTAGAATTTCAGAAAAGGCAGAAAGCTTGCTAGCAATGGCTAGGTTAAATGTAAATTAGATGAATTTTCTTTGTTCCAACTCACTTAGCTTACTTTTTAATTTTCCTCTTTTTCTGGGGGTGCTTTCCTTTGCCAAGAATGGGGTCTATGGTCCCCATTCTCCCAGCAGCTTGCCCACTGGTTTTTTCCTGCTGTATGGCCTGGCGCCTAATAGGCCGTGGACCAGTACCAGTCCACAGCCCTGGGGTTGGGGACCACAGCTATATACAAAATTAAGAAATGTGTAACTGCTTGGGGCAAATGTTTTTGCAACACAGTTAATAGATATTTAGCCTCAATAACTGTTTCCAATAATAAAAATAATCTATAAATGTATTGATTTAGCATTTTTAGTTATTTATCAACAATGTACAATGAGCCAGCACTGTGCTACCTCTTGTAGACATGATTTAGTTCTCAGAACATCCCTACGGAGTTGATATTATTATTCTCATCTGGCAGATGAAGCTGAAACTGAGATAGTAGCAGAAACTTGTTTAATTTCTCACAGTTTCTAAGTGGTGGGGCCAAAATTCAACACCAACTCTGACTTCAGAGTTCTTTCCCATGCCCTCTCCTCTTCCTCGTGCTAAATTAGTTTACCTCGAACATTTCTAAAATTGCACTATTATCTCACATAAAGCATTCCCTGACCTCATTTTGTGGTCCAGCAGAGTATTATGCCCTTAAGCTATCAATAGCACAATGAGAGAATGAATGTATTAAATGGATAATGTAATGTCAGGGAGTCTACAAATATTTATTCTAAGTGGAGGGAGAGGGATAACTTATCACATCCATTCAAAACACTTGGCAAAACAGTAGCTAGTAGAGAAATTTGAAGTTGGACAGTTCACTAATTTGGTGCATGGTGTTGTCAAAATTATTCATCAGCCTAGCTTCATGCTGACAAGCAATTATTTCTCTAGGGCCAATTGAATTTCATGACCCACACCCATAGGAATTTGAAGATGCTCACTTTATCTGTCAATGAATGACTCCACGTTAATTCTTGATTGGGGTAATGGAGTGAAACAAAGAATGAAGGTCCGAGAAATTTAAAAATCTTTGTTTACATAAAAACCTATGATTCTAGTTTTTCATCTTATCTTTGGCCAAACGTTTGAAGGGATTTGCAATTAAAGAGCTAATTGGATAGTGTGAGTTTCTTTTATTTTGAAGGGCCTTATTTTCTAGAGCAGTTTTAGGTTCACAGCAACATTGAAAAGAACATACAGAGATTTCCCGCACGCTCCTTCCCCGTAACATGATCTGTATCCCCCTCCAGAGCGGTGCATTTGTACCATTGATGAACCCACTGACACATTACCATTCAGTGCTCACAGTTCATGTTGGTGTTGTTCAGTCTGTGTGTTTGGACAAATACATAATGTTGGGTTTCTACCATTATAATATCATGCTATTTTCAGAGTTATAATTATTTATTTTAATTTATTTCCTTATAGTCTTTTCTTTATTTCCATGACTACCGTTACCTTTATGGTAGGGGGTTGTTAACATCTCCTGGGCTGGTCCTTCTTACGCTCCTTGGCTCTCCTCTCTTCTCTAGCCATCCTTTCGACATTGGCATTTTTCTAAGTACCGTCCAAGGATCTCTCTACTGCTCTCATCTACTTGTATGGCCTTCATTACCAAGGTCATGCAGAAGATATAGCTATGTTACTCAGGGAAAGTTTGCCTGCAAACATCAGAGTACCCAACATCAGTGATGATATTTAAGTATCTCAGAAGACCATAATTCTGGAGATTGTCTGTTCCAGGATTGGTTCAGGGGTTCACAAGGGGGTCATCAGGTGTCCGGGCTCCCTCTGCCTTTTAGCTCTGCCATCTGCAGACTGCTCACAGTTTCAGGATGGTGGCTGGAGGCCCAAGCCTCAGGTTCTCAGTAATACATGTGAAGGGGAATGGAAGGGGGCTTTGAAGGCAGAAGAAAATTTCTTCTCATGATGCCTTTTATTTTATCAGGGAGGAAAGAGCTCACTGCAGCTCCAATGGCCAAGCTCAGGCCTCATCCCTGAGGAGGCTGAGAAGATTGGAGATGTTAGGATATGAGGTGATGGTGGCAGCAGCTGGGATGGATGTGAGCCATCTCGAGGCCTGCGCCAGCCTGGAGAGAAAGGCAGGCGGCCAGGGCTGGAGAGGATGTGCGAATGAGCAGATCTGGAGAGGTGCTTAAGCTGCCTTCAACACACGAGCCAAGGCTCACACGGTGCGTGAGAAGTGAGAGGGTCCTGAAGGTACTTAAAGATTGATGGAGAAGAAACCCCACCCCAAGTGCGACAGAATTCTTTTCAGCTATTTCTGATATTTTTCTGGATACTTTTGCGTGATATCTCTTCTTTTTTACAATTTGATCACTTTTTTTGTTTTGTTTTCCGTCACCAATCCCTGAAATGCCATAAAACTCATAATTTAGTGTTCCTAGAATTAGTACCTGTAAATTTAAATTCATATGTACCTCTCTACAGATTAAAGACCTATATTTGAAAAGAAAAACTTTAAAATTAGTGGCTTAAAATGCAGGAGAATGATTTTATGATTTCAGGTAGGAAAGCATTCTTCATCAGAAGACAAAAAAGCACAATTCATAGATAGAGTTAACATTAACATATTTCAATTATGTGCATTGAAGCTAAAAGACAATCCATAGACTGGGAGAATATATTTGCAATGCATGAAACTGAAAAAGATTTAAGACCCTCAGAATATAAAGAATAGCTACAAATTAGCAGAATAGCAAAACAAACCAAAAGTAAAATAAATAAATAAAGAGGCAAATCATAGCAGAAAATCTGAATTGGAAATAAACCTAATTGGTAATCAAAGAAATGTCAGTTCAAATGATAATGAGATTGCATACCCATTATATTGGCAAACAAGTAAAAAATCTGACAGTGTCATATTTTAGTGAAAATATAAAGAATTGAGAGTGTAAATTGGTAGAGCAAGTATGGAATGCAATTAAGAAAAGCTTATTAGGGCAGCGCCTGTGGCTCAGTGAGTAGGGTGCCAGCCCCATATACCGAGGGTGATGGGTTCAAACCTGGTCCCAGCCAAACGGCAACAAGGCATTGTGGCGGGTGCCTGTAGTCTGAGCTACTTGGGAGGCTGAGGTGAGAGAATTACCTAAGCCCAAGAGCTGGAGGTTGCTGTGAGCTGTGATGCCACAGCACTCTACCGAGGGTGACAAAACAAGACTCTGTCTCTAAAAAAAAAAACAAAAGGAAGAAAGAAAAGTTTATTAAAGTTAAAAATGTGCATATGCTACAACATTACAATATTATTTTTAGGCAAACATTCTAAAAGACATTTGAACTTTTGGGCGGCTCCTGTGGCTCAAAGGAGTGGGGTGCCAGCCCCATATACTGGAGGTGGTGGGTTCAAACCTGACCCTAGCCAAAAACTGCAAACAAAACAAAACTGAACTAAACAAAAAACATTTGAACTTTTGCACCTGGAGCTAGTTGTAAGGATGTTCAGTGTAGCATTGATTCAAACAGTGAAAACAACCTCAATGTTTACTAAAGGGACAATGCATAGTTTGCAGAATAATTGTAAAACAGGATTAAAATTAATGAACTAGAAGCTAATGTTGGATAAAAAAAACCTGAAGAATGATATTCACAAAATTTATTCATTTAAAATTTGAAAACACAGAAGAGTGCTGTAAATGACTTATGAGTAGGTATAGTATATAGCAAAAATGTACAAATATGTGTAGGACTGATAACAAACAAAGCTCATAACAGTGGCTACATTTAGGGCAGAAGGGAGGAGAATGGGATCAGGGAGGGGTCCATACAGGGCTTCTATCTGTATATAAAGTTTCATTTCTTCCAAATGAACTGAATGAAATCTGACAAAAATCTTAAGATTTCTTCAATTTGACTGGTTGGTGATTTTGTGGGGTTTTAAGGAAATAGACTTTTTCTGATGTTTGAAGACTTCACGCTAAAAACACTTTTGAAAAGTTATAAGCTTAATGGACTTTACATAGAAAAAAGAAATTTTTTTTTTTTTTTGAGATAGAGTCTTACTATGACACCCCCTCAGAAAAGGGCTGTGGTGTCCCAGCTCACAGCAACCTCAAATTCTTGAGCTTAAGTGATTCTCTTGCCTCAGCCTCCCAAGTAGCTTGGACTATAGGCGCCTGCCACACGCTGGCTGTTTTCTGTTGTAATTGTCATTATTGTTTAGCAGGCCTGGGCCCAAACCCACCAGCCCCAGCGTTATGGCACCCTAACCACTGAGCTGCGGGTACTGAGCTTTTACATAGGAATTTTAAACTGAATTTAAATGTAAACTAAAGGTAAATTCAGGAGCATGCAATATTAAGTGGAATTCATTGGAAAAAATCTCTTCAGCTACAAAATGCTAAAATTGTTAATTTCTAACCTGAAACAATAGAGGTCTGCTGACTTGATAAGAGTCTGCAGAAATGATTCTACATAAAACAAGAAAACAAAAAAGCAAGAGAAATGAGCAGGGCTCACTCTAATGGAAAATCTGATTAGAATGCCTGTCACACAGCTATTGATGCTGCTGTTTGCCAATATCTGGAAAAAGAAGTGTATTAGATGGAAGACAGTTTCAGTGAGCTATCACCAAGAACCCAAATAAAAGTAGCTTAAGCAAAGGAAGAGTCTGTTTCTTTCTCACATAATGGTCTGAGTATAAGTAGGCCAGGAATGAAACAGCAGCACCACAGTGCAGAGGACCTGGGCTCCTTTATCTTGTTGCTCGCCATTCTCAACACACAACTCCCTTTTCTGGTCCAAGATGGCCGCCCCAGCCTTCACCATCATCCAATAGGCAGGAGGTAAAAGCAAAGCAGAGGGCATGTGCCATGGTGGTAAGTTGCTCACATCATCTTGCTCATCTTCTGTAGCTACACCTAGCTGCCACAGAGGCTGAAAAAGACAGTCTTTTTTCAGGGTGTCCCTATACCCAGCTAAAATTCAAGAGTTCTTTGTGAATACAGGTAATATTGATATTGAGAAACAACTACAAATATGTGTTCAGGTGGTAAAAATAATTCTTTAACAGTTGAAATGAGATTCTTCTTCTTCTTTATTATTTTTTTTTTTTTGGTTTATTTATTTATTTTTTTGCAAGGTGAATGAATGTATCAATGAATAGACACAGTCCCCTCTGGGGCAAAGTGAATGAATGCATCAATGAATAGACACAGTCCATTCATGGAATCAAGGCCCAGGATATTCACATGAAACTGACCTAGGCATAGGGAATGGGGGTTCCACATTTAGTCCCAAGTGCAAAGTGAAGGAGACACCGAGGCACAGGTGACTCCTCAGCAGTTGTCCGGCCTTTTTGGCTATTGGAGCCTCCGGTGGGGGTT
>CAUYON010138648.1:0-26300 GCA_963573935.1 Arctocebus calabarensis | reverse complement strand
GTTCTAGGTGTTACATGACACCACCCAAAGCCAATAAATACAGCCACGACATTCAAGCCTCACCACACCGCCGCCCCAGCCAATGCAAGACTCCAGCTATACCCCGCCCTCTTTGCCTTCCCATGCCCGCGTGACCAGCCGATAGCCGGAACTTCAAACCTGCCTATCAGCAAACAACGCGCTCCCTTATCCCGCCCCTTCCTCCCCCTGCTCACTTGTAAGCTTTAAAAACTGACTTTCCACCACCATTAAACGGACCTTGACAAGAAACCTGCTTGGTCTCGTTCTCTCTTTCTCGCCCATTCCTTTTCAGGCTTGGTCCCCCTCGTCCCCACGAATAACCGCGTCCCGCGGGACGGGACAGATCAAGGGACCAGGGCGGGGTTCCTGCCACTATCAAGGATGTCCATTCTAAGGACACATTCAGGAACTGGAGAAATAACCATATGGTGGTCTCGGGAGTGCAGTGGACCCATTTTGCACCAGATCAGGTAGAAAGTGCACTTCTTACCTAGCCCACGCTCGCACTAGGGTCATGATGACAACTCAGGCTCTCAGGCCCTGTGTCCACCAGCCATTGGAATGTCTGACATTTCCCTTCCTTTGGTACCTAGTTCCTGAGTAAGTGGCTGCAGAGCTCCTTGGAGAGCTGTGGGAAGCCTCACCCCCTGCACCTGCCGTGCTGCTACAAGATCCTTCGTCCTGGAGACTCAGCCCTTCCTACAGTCACTGAGGTCCAGTCACGTAACTGCCTCACATCAATGGTCAGGGTGTGTTGAATTTCTGTTGGGGAAGCTGCTCTCGGCTTTCTGGGGATGCACAAATTACTTCCTCCTAGTGTATAGATTAAGCGAGGCCTTGGCAGGTTTTTCCTGTATCTCGCCTTAGGGGGTACCTTGTTCTCTTAAGCACCTCTCTGGTTCTCTGGGTGTTCAGCCATCCCTGACTCCACTCTGAATTTGCGTTGGGTGCATCTTGTTCTGATGATTAAGCACCACCACCTGGCCTAATTTCTAGAACAGTGTCTGTCATCAACCATGACCTACAGAAGACAGGTGGTCTGAGGTTTGCCGAAAATGCTCTTGCACTCTGACCAGGGGATTCCGTAGTACTTGGTCTATTGGAAACATTAGAACACTGTATGGTGGTGGGCCTTCTGGCCCTCATATTACATATAAAGTATATGTGTATCTACTCTAGGATTCTCACTGCTCTGAGCTTTTTGATCCCATTTGTCTTCCCTATCATGACAGTTCTAGAAGTTCTACGTCACTCGGTGTGTCTTTGCTTTCTCCAAGCTTCTGAAGAATTCATGCCGGCTGTGCATCAACAGCATCTCCTAGGCTCCTAGCCAGATTTCTAGTCCTACCTCATCGGCAAGCGCTTCCCCATCAATAAACCATTCCCTAACCAATTTTATATTCTACCTCCATCCAGCATCTGAGGGTCTAGCCCCACATATACTGTCTCCTGAGTCCTGCAGAGTCCAGTTCAAGTTCACTGGACCTTGCAGCCCCTACACTGTGTAGTCCCTTTCCTCACTTTGCAGGCCCAGCCCTCAGCCGGCTTCAGTTGTGACTGAGCCTTAGTTATTGGCGCAGAGGCCCAGGAAGGAGGTGAAAGTAGATCATGGAGTGGTGGGTGTTAGGGGACATTCTAATCTGCTGGACAGAGGGCTTTGCGTAATTTGTAAGTAAGACTTAAACAGGGGAGAGTGGGCCTATTCTTCAAGTTCAGAGGGTTCAGGGGATTTTTTAAGCACATCAACCCAGGAGTCCCCAGGCCAAGTCTCAAGTTTCCACCCTAATCTAATCAGGACCGAGAGAGAGAGAGAGAGAGAGAGAGAGAGATTTTTTTTTTTTTCCTCAATGGCTTCCCTCCAACCCCCTCATAAATAAGTTCCAGGTCTAATTCTAGGCTTTTTCTTCCCTTTGGCTGGAACAACTGAATCTTTTTAAAAGCTTCCAGGGAGGCCCTCTGGTTGCCACACTTAGTCCTAAATTGATGATTAATCTCCCTTGGCCTTTCATTGTCTTGCTCTATGTATCAGAAGTCTCATCAATAGCCATCCAACCCCTCAGTCCTTATGATTACTAATGTTTAAAGTCTGTCCAAACTTTTACATGCCTTAAGCTTTGAGCCCACATGCATTTTCCTTTCCTCCGGCAGCCCCAGCCCAGCCCCCACCTGGAAATGCTTTGCTGGTGCAATGCTACCCTGTGTCTATGGCAGTCAGGACCCCTCTCCACTAGGGATTAGAGGGGATCCACCTCCAAAGCCTCATTTTAAAACCTGCCTCTTTAGCCCACTGCTGGAACCAATAGCTATCATTGGTAAGATTCCCCAAGAGACTGACATTGAGATGGGACATTGGGTGCAGTGGCTTTGAGGGACAGGGAATATGAATCAGTTGCACCAAATTTCTCAGAGGATCCAGGGGCACCGGAAAGGCTCTGAAACTGAACTGTCCTCAACTGAGGACAACTTGCCAGGCCTTTGCACCCCTCCATCAGCCAGTGTTTGGATGCAAACTGCCTCCGGGGAGGTGCTGTGACCTGCCGTAGGTCCCACAGAGCTGTGGGTGGTCCTTAAGCAGTTTCCCGGCAGTTAGGGCAATGAGCACCATGGCCTTGAAGAGAGATCCAGGCAACACATGACAGCCTCCTCTGCAGCATCTACCTAGAATCTTCTGATCCATAGTCAGACGCTTTATCCGTGTGTCACTGGCCCACAACTGGCTACAGCATCTAAATCTAAAAGAATTCAGTTCAAATTTATGCATTGTACCCCATATGTGCATTAATGTACATAGTTATGATTTAATTTAAAAAGCAGGGGAAAAAATAATGAGGAAGGAAAGAAAATAAAATGATGCCAAATGAACTTAAAAATATAAAAAATAAGATAAAATAACTCAGTGAAGCATTCAACATACAATCTCATCATACACAAATGAAAATAAAGAAGCAGATCAGAGGCATGGGGAGATGAGGAGAGAGGGTAAAATAAAATTACATTTAGCACAAAGAATTTATCACACAGGTGTCACACACCTAGTAAACACGAGCCACAAATGTGATTCTAAAATTCCCAGTGACAAGAGGAAAATGTGATCATTTCCAAGAGACACAGAAGCCACCAGACAAAACCATCCTACCTGCCAAGAGTATGGCTGTTTTTCTTGACACCGAGGTCTGACATGTGTTTCTTCTGGTTCCCGATAGAGCGTGGGCCTCGTGAAGTGGACAAGGACAGCAGCAGCATCCCTGTGGTCCACAGGATAGTGAGGGTGTCATGGCAACTTCTCAGAAACACCTGGAAGCTCAGCTCAGGTTCAAGACCAAAGAGCAGCAGCTCAGCAGGTTGAAAATCTTTCCTTACACAGCCTCGCTGTACATGAAACTCTTCCAGGGCAATTTCATCTTCTTCTGTTCCATTTTCACAGAGAGAAATTTATGGAAACAGTCTCAGAACACCTATCTATCTGTGGGTAAATTTCAAAAAGGTAGGTACAATAATTGCAAATACAATAATTTGTATTTTTGAAACATTTGTTCAGAAAATGGACTTCAAAAAAAAGCAAATCATTTTCATTTGGTAGTAAGGCTGGTGATAAATTAAGCCTTTCATGCCCATAGAAAATGTTTCTTTTTTTGTTTGTTTTATTTCCAAATCTCTCCCTGTTGACATTCAGAGAGAGACATTTATGGAGAAAGCAAAACAGATGATCTGGCCGAACGGCTGAAGGAGGGCCACATCTGTCTTCAAGTACCATGAGCCACTTACCCAGGATAAATCTTCCTGCCCCAGAAACATTACAACCCCAGGCTGCTGCTTCTCCTCTCTGAGACAGGCTGCATTTCCAGCTTCCCTTTCCTCCTGGGGAGGCTCATCTTGGTGTCAGGCACCCTCGTGTCCCCGGCATCTCTTGACGTCCCTTCTTGCTCCTTGAAATTCTCCAGAGCTCACTTGCTTGCACCCCTCCTCCCTCAGCATACCCCTCAGGAACATACCAACAATCCTTCCTGGTTAGAGATCAAGCTCCTTCTCTGCAAGCATAATTCTCCCAATAATTTGCTGCTTTCCAAATTCATATTAATATTTTCCCACTTTTAAAGGACTCTGACCTCTCCCAGGAGGCCAAACATAAATGGTGAAATTTAAAATGTTTCCACCGCATCTGCCTCCCCACCTTAAAACAGTGTCATATAAATAGCACTCCAAAGACAAGCTGGGGGGCCTTGCTAGCCCCCGTGCACTCGACCAGGGCCTGCTTGGTCCAGTTGACCTTGGTCCAAAGAGCTGTCTCTAGGCTGAAGTCCCGTCCGGGCCAGCCACACTTAGGAATCCAAGCAGTATGCAAAGTGCTGCTAAATGGAGAAGCCCAGGATCACGGACCCCGGGTTAGATAAAACCGATTTCAAACTCTCCTCTCTTTGACTACCGAGACTTCACTTTTCTGATCTGTAAACAAAGAAAATAAGACCTAACCGACAACTTGGTTGTGAGGATTCATAGAAACCCATCTTCTTGGTTTGGCTCTTACTTTAGCAAACCATGAGACAAAGATTCAAGTACAAGTAGTTTATCTGGAGATAAACCTGCCTGAGTTCACCAGGGATGCTATAGCAAAGTATCATAGACAGGGTGCCTTATGTACAGAAATTTACCGTCACTCTGTTCTGGAGGCCTGAAGTCCAAGATCGAGGTGTCCGAAGAGTTTGCTTTTCTGATGCCTCTCTCCTTAGCTCTGCAGATGGCCATCGTCTCTGTGTCCTCATACGACTGTCCCGCTATACATTCTCATGTCCAAATTTCCTCTTATGAGGACACCAGTTCTTTGGGTTCAGATCCACCTAAATGACCTTATTTTAACTTGATTATCTTTGCAAAGACCCTTTCTTCAAACAAAGTCACATTTTGGACAACTAGGGGTCAGGACTTCAAAATATAAATTTTTAGGTGGAGGAGAGTGACACAATTTAGCCCATAAAAGCTCCTCAAACCCCTCTTCCTCAAAAAAGCAGTCATGGGGAGTGTTGACATTAGATGGGAGTGAGAAGGTAGACACTAAAATGTGTGTTAAGGGGTCAGTTATCTCTGCCAACAACCAGAACTCAAACCTCTTGGAGAGTTCTAAGGGGGCCATAACAAGCCTAAGAATTATCCCAACTCCATTTCCCATTGGTCGAGGGTCATCTTTCCGTGTGGGAATTTATTTCTGGAATTTCTCAGCAAGTTCATGTATCTTAAATCTAAAATCCCAAGAAAAATGTGAGAGAATTGAGGAAGAGGGAAGAAAGCATTATGAATTTTAACAACAAATTGCCATCACTGGTTTAAGCAAACCCACGAAGTCAGCTCAGGAGCAAGAGCAGGAAAGGCTGACACACAGCCTGCATTGGGGAACCAGGGCAGGAGCACATGCAGCAGAAAAATGTCACAATCTACTCGGTCAGTCTGGGTCCTAGCACGGCCATGTGACAAGGGTGCATGTCTTTTCCCATCTGCTGCTAATATCGTTCTTGCAAATGCAACAAATTTTAAAAAGTTTATTAGGCGGGTGTACCTTGTTCAATCCTATGAGTGTTGTTGATGTTCCAAGAAATAACAAGTTTAGGAAGCAACTTAATTAGTTCTTAAACTGGCCACTTTGACCTGTGATTCTCTGTAATGTCATTAACCCTGTTAGGATGTTGAGTGTTTCATTACACAAATGCCACCTCATAATAGTCACAGGTGTTTTCCAGCATTTAAACGTTTGCTGCAAGATACAATTGTTGCAAATACAACTAAAACACTTTTTAAAAATCCTATTCAGATACTAAATACTACTTTTCCTTTGTAAATAAAATTATAGGGCATCATAACATATGATTTTAGGAGTTCCTATGAATTCGGATTCCTCAGCCCCAAATCCTGAAGATAAATCTGCCAGGAATTTGGAAATGCTAACTGTGGGGTGTGCCCAGGGCTGCTAACCCTCTGGCTAGCAGCTTTCCCTGTGGGCAAGCCTAGACCTGGTCCAGGAGGCAGATGGAGATCCCCTGAATGGTATTCTCAGGGAGCAGCCCGGAGGGGGAACCCTGGAGGGGTGTGGCAGGGCTCCAGCACCATCAGCAAGTGCCTAAGAGAGGGCCTGGCACAGAGGCTCAGGACACTGCTGGACAGTGCTGCATCACCAAGGGGGTCATGGGCACATCCTTCCCCTAAGGCTCTCCTCCTGGCGTTCTGTAGCCTGTATCTGTTCTGATGAGCTGACACTTCCTTTCACCGGTGCCAACCTTATCCAATAATCTGTGAAGCTGCTTCACAGCTGATTCTGCTGACCCCGAGCTATTCATCCTGAAATGTCCTGCGAAGGGTACTTCACTCTAGCCTGCTCCCAAGAAGTCCTGCGTCCCCAGCCAGAAATGATCTTTTCCCCCTCATCGCTTCTTCCCAAATAAATCTTTCCTCACTCAGTCCCTAAATCTAGTGTTCGCAGCAGGGTCTCCCATCTCTGCGTAGGAAGCCTCCTCCCTCCCCCCTCATAAAATCACACTCCCAGACCAGAGGACTTCTGGGGCCCTGAGGTGGCAGCTCAGAAACTTCCCCAGGTGGAGACGCTCCCTGACACAGGGAGTTGCATGCCTTTCCTGTGCTCAAGGATGCCTTAGGAGGGTTTTGATAGAGAGGTTCCTAAGGCATGTCCCCAGCTGTGCTGACATAGGAGGTTTGGAGTGTTTTTCAGCATTTTATCCAGCTGCATTGGTGGCTCCAAAGCAAGTGGCCAGGAAATGCTATACTTAGATAAATGATCCCCTGTGCAGCCTCCTCTTGGCAGTGCCTTCATTTGGTTTTGGAGAAACCTGCAGCCACTCCTCCATCTCCTGTGCCCTTCAGCGCCCCTCCTGCTGTCCCACTGCCAGCTCAGTCACCATGGCTTTTACTTAGAGCTGACAGGCTTTTCTTAGTCATGTAGATAATTTTGCTACCAACTTTCATCATTGAAGTCTTATCTTAAATATCACTTAACTCTGAAACTCTACGCACCAATCTGGGTTCAACCAACAGACAGAAACCTAAGTTGAAGAGTGATGCGAAGGTGACGAGAGAGTGGACTGCCCCAGCTCACAATGAGGAAAAGCTTAGAGTGGACCTTCCATTTGATCCCACAATCCCATTACTCGGTATCTACCCAGAAGGAAACACATCATTTTACAAGGACATTTGTATTAGAATGTTTACTGCAGCTCAATTCGTAATTTCCAAATCATGGAAGCAACTCAAGTGCCCATCAACCCAAGAATGCATTAACAAACTGTGGTATGTGTACACCACCAAGAGCTATTCAGCCAAAAAAAAAAGATGGAGACTTTTCATCTTTTGTGTTTACCTGGATGTAGTTGAAACACATTCGTCTTAGTTAAGTATTACAAGAACAGAAAAAAAAGCATCCAAAACAGTAAATTCTAACATGAAACAAATATATGAACAACTGCAAGCCCACAAAAAAGAAAAACACAAGTATAGTCTGGGGGCAGGAGGAGGCAGGGTGATTGGCAGGATCTCACCTGATGTGTACAATGTGAGGGGGAAGGCCTTGATGACCACTTGAACTTGACCTTAGAAAGGAAAACAATGTAACCTAAACATTCATACCCGCATATCAGTCTGAACCTTTAAACAGGGAAGGAATTATTAAGCTATAATACAAGAGTAGTTATAAATATGCACCCAAGAAAGGGCGAATCTCTCCATGGCTGGGGCTCGTAGGAGAAGGTGTGGTTACAGCCCACATTATGATAGAGAAGTTCACCAGGATGCCAAGTCAGAGCTGGGGCTCAACAGTGTCAGGACACTGAGTCAACATCTCTGGTAATTTCTTTTCTTTTCTCTCTCTCTTTTTTTTTTTTTATTTTTTGGCTCTTCTCTTCCTGGTCACAAAATGGCTGCAGGAACTCAAGGTGTTACATCTTCCCATAGCATCACTCAAAACTGACAGGATAGAAGTGAAAAGTACCTTCTTTTTGTGCTGCTGTTCTCTTCCTTTAGGAGAGAGAATTTTACCTAGAAAACTGCATCTGACTTCCCATGACATCTAATTAGCAATGATTGGGAGGTCACATGCTCACCTCTGCACCCATCACTGGCCAAGGGTACGGCCTTGTCATGACTGGCAGACACTGATCGTGATTCAGGCGGGGGCCATGAGCGCGTTTAGTCTGGCCAAGAACAGACATCTCTTAGGGAGAACGGAAAGGACCAGCTGGCAGGATGGTCTCACCCCCTCCTGTCCTGCTGAGGCTGCACAAGTGCGAGAAGAGAAACCAAGTGCGGAAAGTCAATGCCTTGTTTTAAAAGCACAGTTTTCCATTGGATGAAAATACGGCTGTCAGAAACTAGAAAAGACGCTCCCTTCTGGAATCCCGATAACAATCCCTAACATCCCAACATGTAAAGAGTTGCTTATGGAGGGCTGTGAATTGAAAGCTCTAGTCAGTTTAACAAAATAACAACACTCAGTTCTCCAGCAAGTTCCAATCACTGTCCCCCGAGATCAGGACGAAAGGCAGGAGAGACCAGAGAGAATGAGCTTCAGGGGCTCTCCGCCTTTCTACTCTGTCCTTCCTCAGGGCTTCCTTCATCCTCCGAGACATGTCCCCGTCATCCAGCTGTCCGGCTCTCCAGAGAGCTAGGTCGTCGCTTTCCTGTTTGAAGGGCTGGCGTCCAGGGTGTCCCCATCCTTCCTGGAGGAGACTGCGGCCGAAGGCTTGGCTCCCCACCTCTTCACATGGCGCTTTACTCCTTGGCTTCTTTTCCTTCCCGAACAGGCTCCTTCTGCCCTTGTTTCCTCTTTCTCGTTAGCATTTTTCCTGCCGTTCTGAAATACTGCTCTCCTCTTAAAGCTGAGGCCCCCTGTAGCATGAGCGATGACATTGATGTCCTTTCTACCCAGCAGGACGTTGGCACTGGCCGTCCTCACTGCCTTGGCCTGACACATCTCACGACGCTCTTGCAGCTGCCCATCTATTTACACGGCGACCCGGGGACCTGCTCATAATTAGGAACCCTGTGGCCATCATTCACAGGATGTTGGCAGAGACAAAGCAATTTAGGAAAAAAGCAAGGATTTTGAAGTCAAGCTAATCTGGGCTCCTAGACCCAGTTCTGCCTCTTACTAATTATGGGCTTGGCGGATTAAAGACAATTGAGACCCTTTACTCCTCCTCCTTTTAAGAGTTAGAGTCCCTGCTCATCAGATATAGCCTGGCGTCAGTGATTTGCTTGGTCAACAGCATATGGAAGGCGTGACAATCTGAAACTTCTGAGGTCAGGTCATAAGCAATCTTGCAGACTTTTGCAACTTCCATCCAGGGGGAAGCCAACCGTCACATGGAAGAAGTCTGATCACCTACTCTGAGACCACGGTACTGTCAGAGAGTACCAGCCGTGGGCAGAGGGAGTGAGGTCAGGCCGGCCTAAGCACACGTGGGTGAGAAAATTGCACTTGAGCGTTCCAACCCCAGCACACGCAATATGAAGAATAGCCAAGGAACTTAGCGGGCAGCCAGAACCGAGCCGTCAGACCAGCTGTCTCAGCGCCCTCCAGTCATTTGAACCAATCTAGATGAGGTCTCTGTCGCTGTGGAGTCACCCCACTGTGCACTGCCTGCACAGACTATCCTATACTCAACAGAGTGGTTGCTGTTTCTACACAGCTAATTTCAGGGCATAAGTTTTGCTGCAATAGATAATCAGAACAAGGTATGGTGCTGGGCAAATGGTCAACTTTTCTGAGCTTCCATTTCATCATCTATAAAATGGAGCCAAGGATAGCACCTGTATTACCTGTGTCACAAGGATTAAATAAAACACTGGCCCTCGAAGAAAAGCCCAGGATAGGTCTGGGTTTAACACTGGTTAAATGATTTAATGATATAACACTGATTATACACTTAATGTACATATTATGTACATATAAAGTGCATAAATACATATGTACCATATAATGTGTGTACACATATACTGTATACATAAATACGTGTGCATATAACACATATCCTACCGGAGAGCCATGATACAGTTGTCAATCCTAGAGCTTGTCTCATCATGGGTGAAATGTATGAATTCACAAACAACTCTTTGATTTTGAGTTATCTCCCCAAACTGCTGAACTCAAGAGATCTTTTGACATCTCTGAACCCAACCTTGCCATTTCCTTGTTATTTTGGTAGCAAGATTATTTATGGATAAGCACCATTTCTTTTTGGCAGCACAATAAGCCTCTTGCCTTGGAAAATGGGCAAGGTTTGTACGGGAACAGGAGAAGAAAAAGTACCTACTAGGCACTGTGCCTGATGTGAAAATATAGAGGTGGGAAAGCACGCGTCTCTGGAGCCTTCATCGGGGAAGACATGGGCTAGAAACTAGGCTGGGTGGACAGAGAGACAGAACAGCAGCCACATTCACGCAGGAACGACCCAGTCTGGGCCATCCCTAAGGGGGCCACTCAGGAGCTTCTGAGATATTTTTATTTTCACTCGTTCTTATTTTATTAATTTGATTTTTCTTTTGCTTATGACTTATGCTCTTCACATGTGTATGACCGAAGCTGAAAGGAATTGAGGAGAGTGGGGGATAACTGCTCACAGATGCCCACAGGCACGAACGTGCTAAAACAACAGCGCGGGCCTCTTGATGAAAGTTAGCAGATTAAATCCTGCACATAAAACACCCTGCTCCAAGAAAATAACCCAGAAGAAAGAAAGGTGGCTTACCAGCAGCCCGTGTGTTATAACTTATGGGAGAGTCACAAAATAACCGCAACAGCGGTATGCCGCCACCAGAAAGTGTCATCACGGTGGAGGCTGTCTTCGTATGGGACTTGGGTTCTGTGGTGCCACACTGCCTCTGGTTTCCTTTTACCTCTCTTTGCCTTTGTTACTTTTCTCTAAAGTTCTGGCCTGAGCCCAGTTCTCCTTCCTGTCTCCAATGCTCACCCACCATGGCTACTGCCCAGCTGGTGATGGCCCCATTCCCAGGCCATGCCCTGTCCCTAATCCCCAGCCCTCTAATACACTTGTGTGTCCCATGGTCATAGCAAATCAATAATTCCACAAATCCACAACTCTGAAATGAAACTTCCGGTCTCTGCCTGAAACATCCACCTTCCCTCCTATACATACATTTCAGTGGTTGTGCCATCACTAGTCCCCAGCCCAGAAGACAATATTTGTCCTCCCGCTTCACCTCTGACAGCCAATCAGTTAGTTATTCCCTGGATAGTAGTTCCTCATCCTCCAGAGCCCTGCAGCCCATTCTTCCTGTCCTTCCCCACTGTAGCTGCCCAGGTTTGACCCCTTGGCATCCATCCCAGGATCATGGCAACAGAATCCTAACTTGTCTATCAGACTCTAATTCAACTCTATTTCCAGAAAAGAAAGACCTAGAAAACACAATTCTGGCCATTCCACTCCTTTGTGAAAACCCTTCATGCAAAGTTCATGGTAAACTCCATGCTTGGCATCACTGATAAGGTCCCCTTTCATTTGGCCCCTGCTGCCTTTTTCAATTTCATTTCCTCCCCAATATGTTCATGGCCTTCATGCTAGCCAAGCCGAACTGCTGGAGTGCGCCTGATTGTGATGGCCTTTTAGACGAAGTTTATGCCTTGGCTATCTTTATCACATTAACTGCCACACTAGAAAAACAATTTTTTTCCTTTGGGGCCACTGTGTTTTATTAAGAAAATAGAATAAACACTTTGAAAACACCTCAATCTTTTCTAATTTAATGAAAATTTTGTTATTTTTCATTGTTTTCTGTGCATGAACTATACACTTATGCAACTCTGCAACACTAGAATCAATTTTTTACATTGGATACCACATGAGCCATATGTGACTCACAACATATGTATTGAATTTGTTTCTGAGAATTGGCTCTTTTGTCATTCTACAAATATCTAGTTGTGTCTGGAGTGGACCTTGGGTGGCCCTGGATGAGGACCTTTGAATCATACTCCCGAGTGTGTGCAACAATGTCACATTGCTGCGTACTATCTTATCGATTCGAAGAGCCACCAGGCAAACCTTCAAGGGGAAATATGCTGTCGGAAGTTATGGTAACCAAAGAACCCAGTCCAGCACGTGGGGCGAGCTTGGGCAGCCCAGCTGGAGCAGAGTGGCAGGAGGTAGGGGAGCCATGCCCATCATCAATGAAAACAATGAACAGAGATTTCACAGCCCACCTATCTACCAGTTCTATCTGCTCCATGAGGTCCCAGGCTCTAAAATAGCATGAGTTAAATACAACTCACAAGGAAGTTGCTGTGTTAAATTCACAATGCCTCTCTCGGTACCTGATATCTCATAAACATAAAAGATATTCTAGAAGATGGATACATGCAGGCATACTACACTGGGCCCAAAGGTGAGAGTAGCCAGTTCAATCTGCGGAAGGCAGAGAAACCTTTCCAGGATGTGCCATCTGAATGAGTCTGAAAACCCAGGTGGAAAACCCACTTCAGGCAGCAAGAACAGCACACTCAAAGGCTTGTATGAGAACGCATAGCATATGCCAAAACTTTCTGTTGTTCTATAAGCAGGTGGGAATGGCAAAGATGATGCTGGAAAAGGAGTTTTTATGGTAGGTAGGGGCTGCAACCTTCAGTGTCAATAAGAGGCACGTCATGAACCAGGGCGAAGAAAATAGGAAAAAGCACCAAAATCTGCAGCCAATGTACTGTTCTTATCTCAATAAAAAGGCTTCCAGAATTAAGATTACCAATCAATATTGACTTTGTGAAATAACAGACATCTACCGATCAGATTCTGTCTGTAGGTCACCAGTTTAGACAATAAGGTGTTCTGGAAGAGTTTGCAGCAATGGATTCAGATGGTGTGTATGTGTGGGTGCTCTCATGGTCCTGGGCTGGAGAGGATCATTGAGCAGGGGTTTCTAGAATGGAGGCAGAATAGGATGGTGTTAAAAGGCGAAAGAGCTGGATGCAGGAGACTGTTGAGACATCCAGGTAAGAGGTGATGGTGTCTTAACCAGAGCAGAAGAAGAAACAGATTCTACAGCTCCTTAGAACTTAGAATCAGTGAAGGCAGAGGATGAAATGCGATTCTAATCTGTGGCTCACCCTTTGAAGAAGTCAGAAGCATATGTCAGTGTACTTGTCAAAAGCATTAAGACTCTTAGCTATTTCTGCAACTCGGCCTGAGTAAAACATGTTGACTTTAATGGCCTAACTCACAATGAAAAATTCTATCTTTTGATGCATTAAATTGGATTATAATGTAACAAACTCTCTATCACTGCTTTGTAGGGCAAGATGTCTCTATTGTGTCACCCATTTCTCAGCCTAGAGAGACCTTATTTGGTCTTTTGCACTAAACCTAGGGGAAAACTCTTCTCCCAAATGCCCAGCTGAACCACACAAGATGCTGAGTCTCCCCGTGGAGATGATCAGAAGGGACATCACCAGACAAGCATTTCTCAACAGGCGGCAAAGTTCACAGCGGCAGGCTGTCAGAACTCCCTGACGATGTCTACGGAGGTCATAGTAGCAGGAGCAGGCTGACTTTAGGGAAAGAGTTGTAAAACGCTTTGGAAAGTGAAGGTTTCCCTCCCTCCATGATTTCTTTAAAAACATGGTAAGAAAGATTTATCCCTTGCTCCCAGCATGTGGCAGATTTGACAATAGCAACAAAAATATACCAAGACTTTGTAATCAGGCAGGTTTGTTTCTTGTTTTTAACTCGAGAATCTGTGGATGATGGTTTGCGTGCATGTGAGCACCCACACATACACACTGCATAGTCCTTTTCAGCGACTTATCAGGGTAACTTCTTGAGGGGCTTGCTTCAGTTTTCTTGCCTCTAAAATGGGGGTACAGGGAATGGAGTATTCTGAGGATTAAATGGGTTAAAACACGTAAAACACTTAAAGCAACATCAGTCAATAAGGACTACAGAGGACGCTACTTTGTTTTTATTGTCATCAACATCCCAAGTTTAAAAAGAAGGAAGCCGAGAGATAGAGAATTAAACAATTTGGCCAAATCACAGAGCTGGTGAGTGTCAGAACAGGAATTAACACTCATGCCCCTATCCGTCGGCTGCGCTACCCCTCTCACCATAACTGAAATTGAAGCCCCCACAACTGAACTTGAAGCTCCCACAAGTGCAATAGCCTCATAGGCCCTGCACCTTTGCATGTGCTATTCTTCCCTCTAGCAAACTTGTCCTCATCTTTTCAGACAGATTTTCTGTGTCCCTGCAGAACTGTGGTATCTCACTGATTGCTGGAATACGAACCCTTGGAGTTCTTTCCTGCTCTTTATTGATTGTCATCCTACTCCCAGCACATAGAATAGTACTTGGCGTACGGTTAATGTCTAAGTACACGTTGAATAAATGTCTATATGACTATACAAATATATGATGATGTTGGCTTTATCCAAGCGAATGAGATGAAAATTTATTTTGTTTAGTAACTTTGATGAATCCTTCCCAAAGCTTAGGGATTAAATTATTCCAATGCCCAATTTACCTCATGACTGAGGTGTAGAGTGTTCAGAGCCAGGACGAGTAGGATGGGCTGGTGGTAAGGGGGGGAAGGGTTTAGAGCCAGTGCTTCTGGAAGGCTCTGTACTAGAAGATTTCTACAGAAGAAAAGCAGCCTTATATTTCATTCACTCATTGGAGTAATTCTTCAATAAATATTTGGACCTTCTTGTACACTTAAATCTTTCTATCATATCGCTGCTATTTCTAATTGCAGAAAAGACCTTAGTAGAAAAAGGAAAAGAGAGAGACAAATTTCAGAGTAATTTAACACATTGAGTCAAGTCCTCAAGGAAGGTTAGGCACAGTGGCTCATGCCTGTAATCCTAGTAATCCTGGGAGGCTGAGGCAGGTGGATTACCTGAGCTCAGGAGTTTGAGACCAGCCTGAACAAGAGCAAGACCCTGTCTCTACAAAAAATAGAAAAGTTAGCCAGGCATTGTGGTGGGTGCCTGTAGTCTGGGAGAGTGAGGCAAGAGGGTTGCTTTAGCCCAGGAGTTTGAGGTTGCAGTGAGCTGTGACACCATGGCACTATAGTCTGGGCAACAGAGAGAGACTCTGTCTCAAAAAAAAAAGTCTTCAAGTAAGTCATTTAGCATCCTTAAACCACAGCTTCTGAATAATAGTGTCCATCTACTGGGGGCCTACAGAATGATGCCGGGCTAGGATCATTGCACCCCAGCTCTTTAATCTTCACACCCTCAAGGCCTACTCAGCTCTCCAGGGATGTTTACAAGGGGACTAGAGACAGTGAGCTGAGAGTGCTTGGAACAACCTCGTCTCCTGCACTTCAGAAGGGGCGCCAATCAGAATTGGGTCTCAATATTTCACAAACTCACGGTTGCTTGAGGTCAGAGTTCAATGAGGATATTTATTGAGGTTCAGGGGCGCTCAGCAGGAGGGGATTCCAGGCAGTAGAAATTCTCACAAACCCAAGGTGGCTAACACCTCAGTCCACACAATCCTGGGCAGAGAAGAGACCCCGACGGGGACTGCAGATTCAGGGGCTAAGGCTCAGGCCTGCCCGTTCCCACTAGGGCAGGAGGCCCAGAGGGAGGCGTCCATTGTGCCACGAGGAAAAGCAGCTAAGCTTTGAGCACTGGCTGTGTGCTGGCACTGGGCAAGGTGTAACACGTACATTACATTAAGCATCGTTCTCCTTAATGACACTGTGAGCCTGGTGTGTCATTTTACAGCGAGGACTCCGAAGTTCGGAGGAGTGAAGAGCTAGCCTCAGACACACAGCTAACAAGGGATGACGCTGGGAGTCAAACCTAGGTCTGACTCCACGGCACACGCGTGTTCCATCGCACTAGTTACATCCCAAAGCTAAACAGATCGGTTTGTTGTTGGAACAGGGCTCCATTCAGGGCATTTATCGACTGTCAACTTGGAGACGGTGCACATTCAATAAGTGATAGCTCTCATGGTTACTGCGTTTTATACAACGTTAAGAATAATAATGTTATTACTATTATGACCGCACATACTGCGATATGTAAGTGTACTTGAGCTCCCAGGACTCAATGAAAATTCATTTCCTAACCCACCAAAGACCACTAAGATAACAGGAAAGATGATCTCACCTTGAATGGCTGCCCGAGGGGTAAGCCCTGTTGGAACATCTCTCCTGCAAAGATACACAGATTATTATTTTTTATGACTAAAACAGTGAGCCAGGATCCTGCAGTGACAGGCCCCCATGTGTGAGTGATCACTGTTGTAGATCTGAGCTCTAGTTAAGGCTCTATCAGTTATACAACTTTATAGGGCCCCAGAGGCTCCAGTTTCTAACCTCCCTTGATGCAGACAAGCCACAGGCTCACTGAATGAAGATGATTTATCTGACAGTGCACAGAGCCAGCCTTGCTTTGCCTTTAGGTTGGGGTGGGTTAGCATCAGCCACCAGTGTCTGGTCAGGCATTTTCAGTGCTGAGTTTCATCTCACACCATTCGTGTCTATGAGAATGGAGATCCATGCAGACTTTGCCATCTTCTCTCCAGCCTTCACTGGTGGGCACTCAGTGAAGACTGGTGTGATGAGTAAAGTGGACCATCGCTGAATGACCTTGTGTGCTAGAGCATCAGTGATATAGACATGGTTGAACCAGAAGACAAGCCAGCCCTGTTCTCCTGGAACACCCAGTCAAAGGTGGGTAATCTGGGAGGGAAGCAGGCAATTCCACTGCTGTCATAACAGGACTCCAAGAAGATGTCATCCCAGGGGGTGGTTGAAGGAGCAGAGAAAAGACCCCCTCCTCCACATGCCCGAGAGGTCACAAATGTTACTGGGAAGGATGAGTTCCCACCTTAGAGGATAAGCATAAGTCAGACAGGCCAAGAAGGACGGAAAGACATTCCAGGCAGCAGCAAAGGAAGAAAAATGCAAGTGGCTCGCACAGGCTACGGCACAGTTTGTGAAAGAGAGAAACCAAGCATGAGTCTGGAGACATACAGAGAAGTCAACTCGCCATGGACCTCATTGTGTCCTCCAATGAAAGTTCTTCTAACCCAAGGTGGCACTTCATGGAGTTCACTGGAAGCCTTGTATTTTGAGATGCTTGTTAAGGATGAGTCTCCATGCCCAAAACAGATTTGGGAAACAGTGTTCTAATCCAACCCTAGGATGCACATTATACTTCAGAGGCCCCAAGGAGGCCTGTGATGAAGAACTTCCCAGGGTGCTGTTTACACTGCACTGTCCACACTCAGGAGGGGGCGTCTGACCACGGACACCTTACACAGTATTTTCCCTGCAACCCTTACCCAGGAGTTCTGTGCACACTTATGGAAAATGTTCCCCAAACGTATTCAGGCATGATTAAAATGTTTTAAGCAAATTAATGGCTGAGTTTTCATTCTTTATATTTCAGAAATGATAATGGCTAACAGTTGAAAAGGGTGAATTGGAAGAGTATCTCTTTTTGGTAATAGTGCACTGTGCAATCCTGATCAAACATCTCCCTGATGGCATGTGGGATAAAGTGGACAAAATAAAATAACAACAACAAGATATCTTCTTGACAACATGACAGAGCGACCAAGAATCTCAGACGGGGCTAGAGATCCAGCAAGGTGGGGCAATAGCTGGAAGCACTATTTCCTGGGACTGGAGGAGGTGACTTCAGTGAAGGCTAGGAGACTAAAAATTAGCCATTCGTCTGGGGAAAAAAGAAATTCTACCCTTACTTCAGAACATACACAAAACTTCCTCATGAATTATAGATCTTAATGTGAAAAGCAACATAGTAATTAATCTTAATGATTTCAGGGTAGAAAAATGTTTCTTTAAAAGACAGAAAAGGTACCAGCCATTAAAGGGAAGGCTGTTCTTTGACTTCATTAAAATCAAGAACTCCTGTTCATCAAAAGACACCAGTAAGAAGAAGAAACATCAGTGAAAAGATACTTGCAACACAGGTAACTCACAAAGGGGGGAGGGCTGTATTCAAATTAATTAATAACCTTTGCAAACCAGTAAAAATAATAATCAAACCAACAGGTAAAAAAAAATGTGTAATAGGAATGCCGAAAGAAAAGATATCCAAATGAATGATAAATAAATCAAAATGTGGACGGCACCAATATCTCAGTGGTCGGGGCACTGGCCACATACACTGAGGCTGGCGGGTTCAAGCCCAACCTGGCCCTGCTAAACAACAATGACAACTGCAACAAAAAAATAGACAGGTGTTTTGGTGGGCACCTGTAGTCCCAGCTACTTGGGAGGCTGAGGCAAGAGAATCATTTAAAAGACTAAGAGTTTGAGGTTGCTGTGAGCTGTGACTCCATAGCACTCTACTGAGGGTGACATAGTGAGATTCTGTGTCAAAAAATAAATAAATAAATATGTGCTTGATTTCATGAGAAGTCAGGCAAATGCAAATTGAAAGTAGAATAAAATGTCATTGAGATACCAGAATGACTAAAACTGCAAACACTGACAAAGCCAAGGGCTGACAAAGATACACAGCAATGGGACATCTCATATGCTACTAGGGGGACTGTAATGGTACAAGAAGTTTGGAAAACTGGAATTTAGCTACTAAGGTTAAAGATATGAACACCCGACAAATCGTAAGTTCCAATCTGATAAATAGGCCCAACAAAAATCTAGGCACCTGTGCACCAAATAAGAGGATGTTCATAGCAGCTTTATTCTAAATGGCCCCAAACCAGAAACAATCTACATTTCCAGGAACAGAAGAATGATAAATAAAATGATAGTATGTTTATAAAATGGAATTTTAAGCTGTGGTACATGCAAAACATAGAGAAAGCTCTTGAACATGGCACTGAGTGAAGTGAGTCAAACACAAAAGAATACATCCATTATATGGAATTAAGTAAAAAGGCAAAACCTGACTATAGTGTCAAAATTCAGAACAGCGGAAGAGGTGTATGCAGAGGGGAATTCTGAGGTCCAGCAGGTTCTGTTTTTGGCCTGAGTGCTTGCTTGGTGATACAAATACTTCCCACAATTGTGTAGTATGCATTGTGCCTTTTTCATAAACGTTATAGGGCAAAGTAAATTCAAAGGTTTAAAAAAGTATTGGATAACGGCTAAATGGCTAATGGCTAAAAAACATGGAAATATGTTCAACATCTCATCATTTGCATCCAGGGAAATGCAAATCAAAACCACAGTGAAATATCACCTAACACAAGTGAGAATGACTCTTACCAAAAAAATCCCAAAGCTGGCCAGGTGCAGTGGCTCACACCTGTAATCCTGGCACTCTGGGAGGCTGAGGCAGGTAGATTGCTTGAATTCACAGGTTCAAGACCAGCCTGAGCAAGAGCGAGACCCCTTCTGTACTAAAAATAGAAAAAAACTGAGGCAAGAAGATCACTTGAGCCCAAGAACTGGAGGATGCTGTGAGCTATGACACCAGGGGCACTCTACCCAGGGTGACAGCTTGAGACTTTGTCTCAAAAAAAGAAAAAAAAAAAGTTCCAAAGCTACAGATGCCCATGAGAATGCAGAGGGAAAGGAACCCTCATCACTGCTCGTGAGACTGCAAACTAGTACAGCCTTCATGGAAAGTAGTATGGGGTTACCTCAAAGAACTACAAGTAGTCTACCATTTGACCCAGCAGTCCCACTACTAGGTATTTACCCAAAGGAAAAAAAAAGGCATTTTAGCAAAGAGACATTTGCACTTGAATGTTTATAATAGCACAATTCACAATCAGAAAGATGTGGAAACAACCTAAGAGCCCAGTAATACATGAGTGGATTAATAAAATGTGGTATATGTATGCCATGGAATACTACTCAGCCATGAAAAATAATGGTGATCTAGTACCTTTTGTAACAACCTGGATGGAACTGGAGACCATTCTTCTAAGTGAAGTACCACAAGAATGGAAAAACAGTGTACTCAATATCAAATTGGAGCTAGTCAATCAACAACTTATGTGCACATAAAATGCAACAGAAATCACGTAGGTGAGGGGGGAAGACAGAAGGGTAAATTCACACCTAACTGGACAGTGCACATGCTCTGGGTGAAGGGCTCACTTTTAACTTTGACATAAAATGTACAAAAGCAAATTATGCAACCAAAATGTGTACACCCCATAATATTCTAAAGTTTCAAAAAAGTCTTAGAGGAGTAATAATATTGGAATTAGAAAGGCCTCATCATTATCTAGACCCAAAATAAGACAGTGAAAAAGTAAGAGTGTCAATCTGTTTATTAATGAGAACTGTTCACTTTGAAAGCTGACATTGGATAGAACCATTACAATGTCAAAGGATTGAATCCATCAAGTACTTTGACATCTTTGAGTTCATAATGACTTGATGGGAGAGAGGGGAAAATCACCTTCAGAGGCTGACAGGGAACCAGTTCGTTATGTTGAAAACTGGTAAATAAAGGGAAACTATTAAATATTTATCTTGCCTTTTTTATGTGAACCACAAGTGAGTTACCAAATAGCAGATGAGGGGCAGTATCTCTTTATCAAAGTCTAACCAATAAATGGCAAAAAAATTGTAAATAGAATATCATTTTTTCAGTTCCCCATTAAGCAATAAATGTGAACATTGCACATCAGTGACTGTTCACACTGTAAACAAGACACAACCAGAAGTCATGTTTTGCCTACGAGAGAACACAGCACCACCTATCCTAGACTGTCAAAAAAACCTAACCTGACCTTGAGCGAGCCCTGGGCCCCTTGTCAGTGTGCAGGAAATGCAGAGCAGAGAGGAGCATAGTGAACTGTGTCCTGCATGTGCAATCCATAAAATCCTGGCTGGAGGAAACTGCAAGGAGCTGCGTCCCTCTACCAGGCAAAATGCAAAGAACAGAAGGAGTGGATTGAAAGAGCCTTGAAGGACATACAACTTGTTTAAGAGAAAGACTACATCACAGTGTTTGGGACTATACATCTGGACAAAAAAATAAAAGGAAGCAGAAGGAAATAATTTCTACAAAAGTCAGGAGACTTTTGTAGGGGGAGAAGGGCTCTCTTTCTTGATAGGGATGGAGTGAATGAGGGCTGGGTGGCAAGTTCTATATTTCTTTTTTTTTAGTTTTTTGAGACTAAGTCTCACTCTGCCACCCTGGGTAGAGTGCCCTGGCATTGTAGCTCACTGCAACCTTAAACTCTTGAGCTCAAAGGATCCTCCTGCCTCAGCCTGCTGAGTAGCTGGGACTACAGATGCCCACCAAAACACCCAGAAAAACTAGAAAAATAGATTTTCTATTTTTGTAAAGACAGGGTCTCTCTCTTGCTCAGGCTGGTCTCCAACTTGTGAGCTCAAGCAATCCACACACCTCAGCCTCCCATGGTGCTAGGATTACAGGCTTGAGCCACTGTGACCAGCCTCTATAATATTTCTTACCTGGGATAGTCGTTACTATTATTAAAGTGAAGGATGTTCTCTTTATAATAATTCATTAAGCCATAGATTGGTGGGATGGGGTTTCCAAATCTCTATTTTTCTTTTCAGTAAAAAGATTTCTGAATGCTAGCATTAACTTGCCATAATCAAATAATCTACTTACACAGAAATTTAAATATCTTTAGGGTTCTAAAAAAGGTACATAGTAAAGACACAGCATTTACATAGTATTTGATAATTTGAAAGAAATTTTTATCTACATTACTTCAGATTACGATTACATAAATTCTTGGTGGTAAATATTACTCTACCCATGTCACAAAAGAGGAATACACTATACTAGTAATGTTTTTACCTAAGTTTCTTCTGCTCATATTTTTTCCAACTCCAAATTCCACACCTTTTCTTCTAAGTTATTCTGAGAAAAAATACTCAGAGAAGAAGACAAAATTTCAAAACCCAGTAAGACATTCATAAGATTACGAGTAAATGGCCCTTAGTCGTATATAAACATTAAAATCTACGGAACTACACACAACTCCACCAAGGGAACTGAAAAAAGAATGTGCAATTTTTGGATCCGTGTTTACCATCTTTTCTGGTATGCCAAGAGCATATTTCATAATAGCAAAACAACCTAAATGATCATAGCAGAATAATGGATATACACATGGGCATATTTACATGATGTATTATTATTATTATAAAAATGATAAATAAACCTCAAAAATATATTGTGAAAGAAAAGCAGCTTGCTCCCAAACACTGTCCTGCTCCTCCTAAAACATCTCACTCCGTCTCCCCTTCCACACACTCGCTCATCTGGCCCTGGTCCACCAACCGCAGCTGCTAGCAGCATTGCTGTGTGAGCCCCTCACTGTTCTCCTGCTTCCAGATGTGCCCTGCTCCTCTGCAAAGTCATCTTTGGTGGGGTAGAGGGGCACATAGATATATGGCTTTTACCCAGAGGTTTCCAGAATACACACACCTGCAGCCAAATCCTGTCTCTACCATTTACTCTAGTCATGTGAACTTGGGCAAATCATATAACAAACATCTTTGAGTCTTTGTTTCATGATCTATAAAATGGGAAAAATTATCATTCCAATCTAGGGGAACCAGATTATTTAGCTTCCAAATCAAGGTCACTGTTCCAATCACATAGTAGTTTGAGGACAAGTAGGCAACTAATAGTAGAAATGCCCAGTAAGGAACTTGCCAGGTCACAAGCACTTGCAAATGCTAACCATCGTTAAAGTATTACTTGTCTGCCTAGTGAGCTCCAGCTGCCCAGAGAATCAAGTCTAAACTGTCCCATGTGGCCATTGAGGCCTGTTTGTCTCCCTAGCCCACCTCCGGTCACTGTCTCTCTTACCATCTGAGCTGCAGCTACACTGATCGTAATTCTCCGAATGTTCTGTATTCCCTTGTCTGGATCTTTGCATGGGCTTTTCACTTTCCTGGAACATCTGTCACCCCCTTTACCCATGCAACTTCTTCCCATCCTCTAGACCTCATCTTATCTGTGAACTTGTTTTGCTTTTTTGGTTTCCCAGGCCCTGTGCTTCCGCTGGCATTGTGCACCACACCACACCATAATGGTTGACAAGTATCCACCTTCCCCACCAGACATGTCCACCTTGATAATCAGCACACTCCCTATGCCAGGCACTGTGTCTGGAACACAGGAGGTTCTCAGTGACTTTTTTTAAATAAATGAATGAATTCAGAAAAACTGAATATTAATGGTTAAAATGACCTTCCCACCTCACTTGTAACACCACCTGAGCTAAGAACCTTTTCTCATAAGCATCTTTAGTTCCTTGGGAGTTAGGAGTGAGGGTAGGATGAAGTAGAACTCTCTTTCCTCCTGAGAGTTGAAATATTTCATCATTAGCTCATTCATTCCACTGTCTGCTTTTCCTGGAGGTAACTCTTGTCCATTCACGTTCTGTTCCTAACTTTGGAAATCACCATACAAGGTATTGGCCTTCCCTTCAATACCACCCCAAAAGGTGTTTACAATCTCTTTTTAAACCTTTAACTCTTTTTATCAACAAAAAACTCAATACCCTACCTTCAGGATGTTCACAAGCCCTTTGCATCCCATCAGCATGAAGCTTAAAAATTGCATTGCTATTATCAATACGTACATCTGATCTGAATATATTTTCTTCCACATGCCCTTGCATCCTCTCCCCTCTTCTGACATTTGCCTTCTGGAAGAAGCATGTTCCCTCTCTCCTTCCTTACTACCACATGGAGAATCCCCACCCTAACCTTCCTTGCTATGACCATTTTCAGCTGGACTTAGGCCTTTTCCTGACCCAGCAAGATTACAGGGGAATTTAGACAAGGGTCTAAAAAGATTTGATGTCCACGCAAATGTGTTGAGTTTACTTCTCCTCCTAAGAGCATGGGCTCCTCCCAGTGACCCTCCTTGTGTATCTACCCAAAGCAAGATGGTCACTTCTGTGATCTGGCCAAGTCAGGCATCCATGCCAGTGAAGAGTACACATACAGATCTACAACACACAATAAAGTAAGGTATGCCTGTATTTATGACTTCCAAGTTCATAACATCTCCTTTGGCTTGAGATTACTGTTATAGATTCAAGTATTTGACATTTGCAACAGAATTCTAAGCAGAGGTTTAGCCATACTTCCAGAATCAGATTAGCTTCCCAATTTGACATGGTTAGGATTACTTGAGAGGCAGTTGTAATTTCATAAAATACATTCCCTTCTATAGGCATTTCTTGTGGGTATGCCCCGGAGCTCAGGAATGCACCCTTGGGAGGAAACAGGCAGCCAAGATTTCTTCTACCAGGTCAGAGAGTCAATGTCACCGCTAGAATCTGCACTTGGGGTGCGATAACTAGAATCAGCCCCAGGAGAAAGGGGGTAGATTGCCAGTATGTACAGGTAATGGATTTCTGCCTTGTATATGCATTGATCATTTTTCTTGCAAAAAGGCCTGACTTTGCTTTTCTCATACAGCCTTTCCTCCCTAGTGTGAGAATGGGGCCTGCTATTGACCAGACCTCCTGACCTGGAGGTGAAGAGCAAGACCTCTGGCCTCTGCCATGTGAGGCAGCCGCTTCCATGCCAGCAGTTCAAATGAGAAATTTTATTAAATGGTAAGAAGGACCCAGAAGGGGTGACGAGTGTAGGGCCTCCCTTTTTTGGGGCCCACAATACTGTTCATATCACCTTCCACTCTCCACCCCAGTATTAACATGTCTCTGATCCTCTTCAGCACAGTAATCAGGTTTACACTTGGATGCTGCGTTCTACGGAGATCAGGTTGTGTTAGAGAGGGTGCTCCAGAGAAGCAAAACCCATAGGATATGAAGAAATGTGGAAGACAAGATTTATTATGGGAATTGGCTCATGTGATAATAGAAGCCAAGAATTCCCAAGAGCTTTCATCTGTTTTGGCAAATTCCTGGGTGTAGGAAACTGCCCTCCAAACTCCAAGAAACCAAACAGTTGACTGAGACAAACCCAGTTTGGCCAGTCAGATGAGTTTATTACAGGTTAGTTACAAGGGCTCTAGTTCCCAGTCAAGATAGGAACCCTACAGGCATTCACTCCTGGGCAGCAGCAGGAATTCTTTCGAGAATGAGATCCACACTGCCAGCTTGGTTGTGGAGCCTCTAGTATCTCTCTCTCTCTCTCTCTCTCTCTCATTGCTTATTTACATACAATACAGGTTCAGCAGGCACAGTACTTCCCATTCAGCAGGGACTTCAGTGGTACAACTAACTAAAGGGTACTAAAGCAACTAAGGTAGGTTAAAACAGTCTAAATTGGTCTTAAGACTTATAACCATCTATGCAAACAGCTACTTAAGAATACCCTTTGTGGCTTGTATTTCTTTCAGCTGTTTGGTTTTGATCTAGATGTTTAAGCTCAAAAGAAACCTGCATGTGTTCTGTTAAACTTTAAAAGCCAGTGGTGGAGAATTTGTATTTTTCCCACACTATCTGACGCTGGAGCCTTAGAAAAGCCAGGAAATTCACTGGTATCAGTCTGAAGGCCAGAGATTAGGAGAGCCAATCCTAACGGCAAGGACAGGAGAAGATGGATGTCCTGGCTCTAGAAGTCAGAGAGAATTCATCCCACCTCCATTTTCTTGTTCTATTAGAGCCCTCAACACATTGGATGATGCTCACCTGCACTGGTGAGGGTTGATCTTATTTACTCAGTCTACTGATCCAAATGTCCATCTCCTCCATAAACACCCCCATAGCACATCCAGAAATAATGTTTTATTAGCTATCTGGGCATCCCTCAGTCCAAGCAAGTTAAAACATGATATTAACATAGACCCTGAGATAACAATGTAGGTGCAAGTACTTTCTAGGAAGGGGACTCTAGGAAACACTGTGGAAGAGTGGAAAGTGAGGCAGTGATGGGAGCAGAGGGAATTACCACTATAGGCAATCAGGGTTCAACCTACTCTGACCACCTGGAGACAGTGCAGACCATACCCTGCCCTGTCCCATTGAAGGCTGAGAAAGCTGGAGTGTTCATTCATCAGCTTCTATTTCTCACCAGCTGGAAGATGGTCGTTGTGTGTTTGTGCCCTGGCACTAGTGCTGACCCCTTCATGAAGCCCATAGCAAGTGCTCAAGACATCAGATGCAGACAACTATGCTAGCTGATAAGAGAGGTGTCTGCAGAGACCTGGGGTGTTTTAAAGGCAGATAGGCAGGTCATCAAGGTGCCTGTTCCTTTCTTTTTTTTTTTTTCATGATATTTTCTCGTTTACTATATGAAAACATTTTTGATCCTTGTTTAGAAGTTTTCTCCTGACCCTTCGAATATGTACCACACATGTGATCTCACCCTTTGTCCCATCTCCCCCCACCCTCTCCCTC
>CAUYON010138638.1:0-29674 GCA_963573935.1 Arctocebus calabarensis | reverse complement strand
TGGGAGAGAAACGGAGAGAGCTTCTCTCTCCCCACTAGAATTTTCTCCCTCTAACAGATGCCTTAATGTTTTCTGTATTCTTTTCTTTCTTTTCTGTGAATAAATTCTGTCTTACAAAAATTAAAAAAAAAAAAAAGAAATTGATTTTTTTTATTGTATAGGTTTAATGAAAGCAAACCCTAATTCTAACTAATTTTAATTTTTTTCCCCTCCCAAATGCCAGTGCTGCAGAGGCTCTTCTGTTTACATACTCAGGATAACTTTCTTTATACAGAGAGTATGCCCCTATTATTGATGGTTATTGAACTACCAGTCATAGTTTCTTTCTTTCTTCCTTTTTTTTATTGTTTGGGATTCATTGAGGGTACAAAGAATTAGGTTACACTGATTTCATTTGTTAGGTAAAATCCCTCTTATAATTGTGTCCCAGCCCCGAAATGTGCCATATACCATAAGCCCCCAACCTTCTCCCTCCTCCCCTCTACACCTTCTTCCTTCCCGTATCACCCACCTTACATTAGATCATCTATTGCCTTCATATTAGGACTGAGTACATTGGATTCTTGCTTCTGCATTCATGAAATGCTTTCCTAAGCAGAAGTGTTCCAACTCCATTCAGGTTAATACAAAAGATATAAAGCCTCCTTTCTGTATTGTATTCCATGGTATACATATACCACAGCTTGTTAATCCATTCCTGGTTTGGTGGGCATTTAGACTGTTTCCAAATTTCCATGGTTGTAAATTGAGCTGTGATAAACAGTCTAGTGCAAATGTCATAATGGGAAAAGGATTTTTTTTTTCTTCTGGGTAGATGCCTAGTAATGAGATTGCAAGATCAAATGGGAGGTCTAATTTTAGTTTTTTGAGGATTCTCTGTACTTCTTTCCAAAAAGTTTGTATTAGTTTGCAGTCCCACCAGCAGTGTAAAATTGTTCCCTTCTCTCTACAGCCACACTGGCATCTGTAGCTTTGAGTTTTTGTGATGTAGGCTATTATTACGGAATACAGGTGGTATCTCAAGGTGGTTTTGATTTGCATTTCTCTGATGATCAGGGGAGATGAGCATTTTTTCAAATGTTTGTTAGCCATTTATCTGTCGCCAATAGAGAAGGTTTGTTCATATCTCTTGCCCAGTGGTAGATAGAATTATTTACTCTTTTTTGTTGATTAATTGAGTTCTCTGTAGATTCTAATTATCCACCCTTTGTCAGATTGATACCCTGCAAATATCTTTTCCCATTCTGAAGGTTGTCTTTTTGCTTTACTTGTTGTATCCTTAGCTGTGCAGAAGGTTTTCAGCTTAATTAAGTCCCATTTGTTAATTTTTGTTTTTGTTGCAATGGCCACTGCAATCTTTGTCATAAAGACAAAGTCCAACATCTTCAAGAGTTTTCCCCACACTTTTCCTCAAGATTTTTATCATTTTGTGTCTTAGATTTAAGTCTTTTATCCATCTTGAGTCAATTTTTGTAAGTGGTGAAAGGTGTGGGTCCAGTTTCAATCTTCTACATGTGGTTATCCAGTTCTTCCAGCACCATTTGTTGAAAAGATATTTTTTTCCCCCTTTATGCTTTTGTTAGGTTTATGAAAGATCATATGGCAAGTAGAGACTAGTTTCAACTCTTTGTTTCTATTTGGTTCAATATATCTATGTCTCTATTTTTGTGCCCCTACCATGCTGTTTTGATTATTGTGGATTTATAAGATAGCCTGGAGTCTGGTAGGGTGATATCTCTGGTTTTGCTTTTATTACTAAGAATAGCCTTAGCTCTATGGTTTTTTTCCTGGTGTCATATAAAATAAAGTACTATTTTTTACAGTTCTTCAAAATATGATGTTAGTGCTTTGATGGGAATTTCATCAAATCTGTAGATTGCTTTAGGTAGAATAGACATTTTATCAATGTTGATTCTTCTCAGCCAACAGTATGGTATGCTCTTCCATTTGTTAGTGTCTTCCGCAATTTCTTTCCTTAGGATGTCATAATGCTTTTTGAAAAGATCTTTAACCTCTTTTTTAGGTATATTCCTAAGTATTTCATTTTCTTTGAAGCTTCTGTGAAGGGAATTATGTCCTTGGTTTGCTTCTCAACTTGGCTGTTATTGGCATATACAACAGCTATTTGTGGCATTGATTTCCTACACTGAGAGGTTACTATATTTCCTGATCACTTCCAGAAGTTTTGTGATTGAGTATCTGGGCTTTTATAGGTTTAATGAAAGGAAATCCTAATTCTGATTTTCATTTAAACAAAAGTTTATTAATTTTAATTTATTGCAATAGGAATATTTTGCATGTCAAATAGGAATTGATACTGGCTTGAATAGCCTTGACTGAGTCAAAACTTAGCCTAATGTCCCTATCTTCCATTACTCTTTGGTCACTGATAATCTAGCAGCAGCTTGTGGTGTGAAGCCAAGAAAGAAAACAGGACCTGACCACAGCAATTCTTATGATTTTTGCCTTATTCAAGAGAGTTTTTATGGATTCTGCATACCTTAACAGCCCAACTAGTCAGATAACTTCTTTCAAATATGAATTATTAAATTTTAAATTCATGAAGATAGTTACCAGATGCTAAGAAGGGTAAAGGGAGAGGATGGGGTGAATAATGGTTACAAAAGTACAGTTGTATCTGATGAACAGAGTCTAGTATTTTCAGTCATTCAAAATGAATGATTATGTTGTATTTTCAATTGTCAGCAAATGATGGTGGATGGAAAGTCAACTATTAATCAAATTTGATATAATTGAGGTATTTTTGGATTAAAATTCACTTAGCAACATTCATTAGCATCACTAATGGCTGCCATAGTAACAGTAACAGGGAGTTAGGATTAAAGCATCATATACAGGAAAGGTTGTAGAGGAATCACACATTCCATCCTTTTTCTCATTTATTGAGGCTCTTGTGTCTTTGAGGTAAGAAATAAAATTCTTACCTTACTAAGTCACAAATAGCAAATCACTAAAATGACAGAAACTATTCCATTCTAGTCATGTAGAAGCCAGATGTTAAATTTTTATTTTGCTGTTACATATTTCATTACATATATTTCCTAAGCATATGATAAACTGTATTAATAATTTTCATCTCTTAGTCAGATTTTAAGATGTTCAAGGTTAGGATCCTTTCCTAGCACTTTCAAATAATTTTTTCATAAATTACTATAAATTGATATACATAGAAAATTGTATTGACTCATATTACAATGTTTAGAGTTTTGATAATACACTAGACATTCTTCTAAACATTTTCAAATCAACCTATGTTGAAAATAAAACTATATCTCCATATTTACTTGAGGAGACTGAGAATTAGAGGATTTAAACAATATTTTTAATATTTTAAAGACAGTAAATATTGAGTTTAATATTTGAATTCATGTCCATTTGACTCTAAAAGTAATTCCATAACCACTATGTGATGAAACTTTAAAACTTCTACTTAATAAATATTTGGTAATTGTTAGTTGATACATTACTAAGAAATTTTGTTTTTTACTTATTTTTGGTTTCTTGTGAAAGACACATAAATACTGTTTTAGATCATCATAATTTAAACAATATGTATACCTATCTGATTACCTTATACTGCATTTAGTTTTAGAATATTATACTTTTTAGGGATATTTTTAGAACATTAAATAAATAAATACAAATCTACTAAATATATTTAGACTACTAAATATATCCATGGCCCTTCATTTACACATATGACTCACATTTTGATAAGATTCAGTCTGGAATGTGTTTGGAGTAATAACAGGTTAGTTCTTTAGAAGTTATGTCCTTGTAAACTCAAATTCTGGAAATTAACAAATGATTGATAGGAAAATAGAAACAGCTAGAGTAATTCTTTTAGTTTTCATAACTGTGGGATTGGTTGTTTAAGATTGAGCTTGAAGTTCAATATTATGTAATTATTCAGCATTTTGCTGAATCACGAAATATAAAAAAGATCAATATCTGAAAGGAAGAGGCAGAGCAAGGAAAAAAGCCCAGGCACAGCTCACATGCACAGCTTGGTGTTGCACTGTTTTTCTTTAATTGCTGTGTATAGAAAAAGTGACTTAGAGTATACCTTATTATGTTACATAGGCTCTTTACCAAAGAGGTAACCAATATAATAGGATTCACAATGATACCAGATCTATTCCTTAAAAACTACTTAAAATTACCCTCCCTCTACCCCAGCCTCCCTCCCTCTGCCCCATATTCTTGCCCCTCCCTTGCCCCATATTCTTGTGCTATAGTTGGATTATAGCCTTCATATGAAAGCTATAAATTAGCTTCATAGTAGGACTGAGTACGTTGGATACCACATCTACGGTACATCTTAGAAGGGTACAGACGAAACTTACTAAATGCAGAATACAAATGTCTTCATACAATAACTAGGAAAATGCCATGAAGGCTATATTAAACAGTTTGATGAAAATAGTTCAGATTGTATATGAAACCACCACATTGTACCCCTTGATTGCACTGATGTACACGGCTAGGATTTAATAATAACAAAAAAGAATTATAAAGAAAAAAAATAAAGTTGGATGGTCAATAGAAAAAAAAACTACTTAAAATTGTTGTAGTGACATTTGGTATTCTACCTTTCATTATATAGAAAATTCAAAACTGCTGATTAACTCATTATCTGAAAATGGAACACCGTCAATAAATGGGCTATACTTTTAGATATAGCAATCTCTATATATTTTTTTAATTTCAGTAACCATTTTCTAGGACTAATAAATATTATGAAGTATGAATTTATCTGACACTAAATTATAGACATTTATGTGTAAATAACTATAGAGGCATACATAAACAGTGCACATTAACACATGCATAAATAAAATAAATTCATAATGAATATTCTGAAATAATTTCATAACTAAAACTGAATTGATTCTTCTTCTTTCTAAAAGGATATGATAGATGTCTATAGAAACTACAGGAAATCTGGTGTCCAGATGCATGTTTCTTATTGTTAAATGTAAAATTTCCCCTTGGCAGCTGGTGACTACTAATGAGTTTAGGGAGCAGATGATGGCAATAAGTTAACTCCACACAGAAATCTTCATAATAGCCAGCCACCATAACTGCTCATATCAGACTCCATTACACACTGGGTTTCCAAACATGACAGCATGACAGAAAAACTTCTCTGAAGAAGTTTCATTTTTATTAAATTCAAACTAAATGCCTTGAAAACATTCAGCATTTCTCATAGGAATGTCACTGTAGCTGCCAGATGACTCTGTTGAAATTTAGCTCTGAAAAGAAACCTACACTTCCCCCCCCCCACCAATATGCCTGTTTCCTTGGTAATATGCTTACTTATATTGTACAGAATACATTTTGACTTGGTTTTTCCTTAGTTGTTTCATTTTTGAGTAGATAAGAATGAACTGTATGTGTGAGAGAGAGTTTGTGTGGCACGTGTCTTACCTTGTACTGCAAATAGGGCCATCTGGGCATTGTGAGGCTGCCAGAAGTTCACTGAATATGCTTCAAATTTATTTTCCTCTGAGTTAAGACTTGGGAGATAGCGAGATGTGAGAAGTTGAGCACAGATCTAGATTCTAGGCAACAGCTTAATGGCTACCAGACTATCCATTAGCCACACTCTTATTTTTCTGCCACCACTACCACCATAAAAGAATTTTTATTGTCTATAAAATGAGGTTATTGGATGCAAAGTCACCTAGTTCAAATAAATAATGAGTCACATTAGATGAGGTGTTCCATTCCAGTTCCAAAGTGTAACAAGTCAGATAAAGTAAAGAAGAACATCATTTACCTTTTTATATTTCCCTCAGCACTTAACATGCTGAGTTACCACTATCTGTATATCCTCTTGGGAGATTGATTAATATCGTGCTGGTGGTATAACAGATAAATACAGACAAAACAGAAAATCTAGCTCTGACTTTCTTTTTTGTGTTACGATTGCAACAAGCTAAACTGAACTCTCTTAAATATATATCCAAGCTTTAAACACAAGAAAATGTGAGAGTGGAAAAATAAAAAGATATAGAGACATAGTGGTGATCATTTGAAAATAATCTTAAGCCATGGTATGTCAGAGTGTGTATATCGACGTATTTTTTTAAATCTATTTCACCTTTGTTGCCTGGGAAATTACTTAGCATAGTAAAAGATGCTCAAGAAATTTTTGTTGGCTTCATTTTATAATTTATTTACTTGATAATGACAATTAAGTTAATGAAACCAGTTAATAAAGCATACTTATTCCCCTGAAAGAGTATGTAATATATATGTGGGGAAGTATTTAAATGGGTTGGAATTAGGCTTCATTTGAAAGTTTCTTGACATATTTGCAGATGCTATTGGTGTACCTTGGTCTTGCATCATCATGTATGCAACACACCCAAGGGAACAGAAGTTTAGAAAAACAGTAAGAATTAAGAATTATATTGATTGTAAAACTGTACTATCAGCTTCTCTGTATAGCTTTAATTCATGAAATGATCATTCTTCCAGCCTACTAGTAGAAACAACAAAACATCAAAGGTGAAACAAGTACCAAAAATACCTGGAGGAATAGCAGAATGCATAGAGATAGGAACTTCTTTCTAAATAGTCTACAGGTTGGTACATCCAATGGACATTTGAAATGGTCTAGTAGAATCATAAATGTACAGGTATTTCGGGAGTAAAAAAGAAATGAGACACTTTTCTTTCAACTTGCTTATAATTTATTAGTAAGGCTCACTGAACATACAACTCTAGTGTTTTATATACTTACGTGATGATAATAATTTTAAATACTCTTACTTTTAAATGAAATATGAAGGTTGGATATTGATAAGTCTTATTTAGAGTTGATGAAAGAGAATTTTAAATAATTTTCTGAAACAGAGATTTAATTAATTCTAAAAAATTCAAAAGTAACCTTCACTGACTCCCTATGGCTTTTGGAATTAATTATCGATATTCCCACATTTTTTAAAAAGTACTGTATATTATGCTTCAAATCCACCTACTCTCTACATCATTTCTCAAGGTTGCCTATGTAAATGGCCAATCAAACAGAAATCATATTGTGATGCCCTAACCACAATCTGTGCTTTCTTGACTCAGTACCCATGCTTATACCTAGAATATCTACTAAAAATGTTACCTCTCAAGTTTTAAGTTAATGTCCAAGAACTTCATGAATATTGTTCTCTGCGTCTCTTTCAGAATTGTAGAGATACATTGCTTGTATCTACCTTTCAAAGTACCAACTATCCAAAGTGGAACCACTTGGCACAAGATAAAGCCTTATATAAAATGCTAGTTTTTCTTCTTGTCTCTTTTCAACTCTTCACATATTTCATAAGTAGACCACAGTGTTGCAAACCATCTGCTTGGTGGCATGTACCCTTAATGGACTCAGAGGCAGAGAGAGATAAGTAAACTGATGTTTATCTTATAGAATAAAAAAGAGAAGCAGCAAATAAATTGAACAAAAAACCCCCATATATATGGGAAACAAAAATAATGGCTTTCAAAAGAAAATCAAGTACTAAAGTACACCTGGAGAAAATAATGTGTTTGAAGGAATGATAGAAGATGATTGTAAAAATAAGTAATGGAAAAAAATCATGGACTATCATGTGTAATAAACAAATATCTCTGAACTTTGTTCTGAAAGCTATAATTAGCATGGAAAAGATGAGTACAGTGAATTAGAGATACATCATGGTAAGAGTGCTAGTCATAAAGTAGAAGGGCTAGACTGGAAAAGATAAAGTCAGTTAGAAGACTATTTATGGGATAAATTTAGGCAACAAATGATGAGCACCTTCCTAGAAGGTGAATAGAAAAAAATGATTAAGGATAGAGTATACCAATAGAATACATTTTATATGTCTGCCCAAGGAAATTGCATTACTCTGTTTATGAAGAGAGAGTGAAAAAATGTGAAAGAACAAAGATAAAGGGAGAAGGTGATATTTTCTGCATATAGACATGGAAAATTAGTTGGAGATCTCTAGTAAGTAGTTGAATATGCAAGTCTGAAACAAGGTTGTTCCATAAATAAAGATTCCCTGAAGGGGAAGGAAAACCGAAATTAAGTCTGTGATTCGAATATAATTTATTCCAGCCAGAAGCTGATCTGTTCAAAGGAAGGCTGTCTTTTTCTATTCGTATTTCCAGAGCTGGTGACTTTCTAGAATTTCCACCAATTTGACTTATGTAACATGCATGGACCTGTTCAGAAGTGTGGCATTGGAATGTGGAAATTCATTCTTATTGTTTTTATTTGGAGACTCTTTGGAATTGAATTTAAGAACTCAGGTTTTAGAGCTGGATAAACTTTTGTTCAAATCTTTAACCTTTTTTACTGAAAAGCAACACAAATTATTTAAACTTTTTGAGAGTTAACCTCATTTACAAAATAAACGTAATAACCAATTCTTAACTCATTGCTATGAAATGAGAAATAAAAGCAAAATATATGTAATGTTCTTACCAGAAATCACATTACATATAAGAAGCTCAGAAAAAAGAAGATAAATAACATCATCTATTTATCTTCTTTCTCTTCCTCTTCACTACATCATGTATCACGTCTGGTTCTTACTCAATTATGTCAGCATAAGAAAAAGATTGGCAATATGAGCAACTATACTTTGTGAGGTAAAATTTTTGTTGTCTTCTAGCAAATAGTTTTGCTTTACATGTTTCCTTCCATTTTGTTCTGCCCCCAAAATGGATTTCCATTTTCAAAGCTTGATATCTCCCTATCTGTTCTTCTTTCTCTGAACAACTAACCATATGTTAAAAATTTAAAAAAAACCCTCGTAACCCCCATCTACTGTTCTTAATTTTTTGCAGTATAGCAAGACTTGAGACTATAAAATATTCTGTTTATGTATTTCAAAAATTCCATTTAAGTTACTTGTAAATTTTATTATGGCCCCAATAATTTATCTAACAAGATGAATTCATCTTTATATGTCTTTTCACCCTATGTCATAACAATGTTTTTACATTACCAATAGTAGAACTTGATATTAAGAGTCACTTGTGATGAAAACACAAATTTGAATTTATTAAAAAATTTATTTCAATATAAGTATTCATAATTATGGAAATGCCATTGAATTTGTAATACTAAAAATACAATTATCCTACATGGTTCATACTTAAGTAAGCATAGAATGAACCACTTTTATAGAAATGGTTATATCTTAAGGGCAGAAACTGTCTCTAAGTTGTTGTTCCCCATTAATTTTTCCCCGTCTTTATGCTTTCCCCTAATTTTTAAGAATAGAAAGACTAATAGACAAAAGTTGGATGAATGGACATAAAATAATGTAATAATCTTAAAAATGTAATAATCTTGATAGTCAAGTTTTTAAAACTAGTATTGTCATCTAACTTTTTCATATTCTTTCTGTGAACCCCAAACTGCTCTCCATGTACCACACACACATGCACCCCACACGTTTATGTATATAAGGTTTTTCAGATAATCAGATGTAAGTCAGATTATTATTATGTTATAATTAATAACATTTAAAAGACATGGATCAATGTGTTAGTTTTCTGTTGTTGCATAACAAATTATCAAGCATGTTATCATCGAAAATGATGCCCAGTATTTAGCTCATAGTTCTTTTGGCCAGAAATCTAGCATGGACTGATTGGATTTTCTGTCTATGGTACTTTGTCCAGGCTGGCCTTATATCTGAAACTCTGAGGAAAATTCTCTTCAAAGTTCAATTTGGTTGATTACAAATTCAGCTCCTTGCAATTATAGGACTGAAGTTTGCCTTTACTTGTTGGCTGTCAGTTCAGGGCACCTTTCAGCTTCTGAGACTACTTTTGAGTCCTTACCCTGCGGCCCCACCCCCTTAGTAACAGAGGATCTTCCTCACATCAAATCCCACTTAGCTTTGATCTCTTGACATTTTTCCACAGGTGCCAGAGAAGACCCCTGCTGATAAAAGTGTTATGTAATTAGGATAGTCCCATCCATACACTCTCTCCATTTTAAAATTAACTTATAAATCATCTTAATCATTTTAATTACATCTGGAAAATTCTTTTGCAAAGTGAGATAATGTAATCAGAGAAGAAAGACCAGAGAGTATGGGATATGGGAGAATTCTGTCTACCAAAATCAGGGTTGTCAATGGCCATACATATTTGCTTCACATAGTTAATTCAGAGGAAAGGCTAACTGAAATTAATAAACCAATGATTTTCCAGAAATATTTTGGATTGTATAAGTCAGTGGTTCTCAACCTTCCTAATCTCATGAACCTTTAATACAGTTCCCACAGGTTGAGAACTGCTGGTATAAGTATTTTCTCATGACAATTATAATAGCTCGTCTCTCTGTTTGCTATTATTAATCCACATTTAAGTATACTTTATACATAGCTAAATACAACACATTAGTGGCTTTTATAAATTTATTCTTGCTGTCATTTAGGATGAAAACAGCTAATTTTTTCTCTCCTTTTTGCCAATATAATTATGGGCCTTATTGTCAACCATCAGGAGAAACCCTAATCTAAGATCTTTAAAGTTGAAGTGGGAAGTTTCTATTTGTATAACCTACTGAATTCATAGTTTTAAATGTGGGTATCATGCATTTAAATACTCAAAGATAACTTATGGCTTAATTTATGTGGCAGAATATCTGAAATACATGGTTTTATTTTAGATGAGATATGCAATATATTTTGTTCCCTGTAGTACCTTGATGCCATGAGGTATATCTTATCAAGACCAGACAAGCACTTGGAGTGAACATTACTTGTACAAGGATATTATTTTGTTATTCGGTGTTCATTCTCCAACACATTTGCACCTTCAAAGCAAAATCTACCTACACACAAGGTTTCTATAGGTATTTAAGTCATTAAATCAGTTTATTTTTATTCTAGTTTATTTCAAGCTATAGTCAAAATAATACTAAATCAGAGCTATGCAGGAATGCCATATCACATGTTTTCGACAATATGTTTGCATAGTAATGTTATATTAATTTAGTTGGAATTGCATGAACTATTTCCTGGGTAGGCTCCCCTCCCCTTGATCAAGTAAATTGTTGGATTAGCAGCTCTAAATAAATGAGTTGAAGGTCATATTTAGAAAATCGTAAGTATAAAATACAGTCTTTGTACAGTGCGGCCACCCTTTTGCAAAGAAACAATCAATTTAAGTATTGATTATTAATCAATCAACAATAGCAATAAGAAAAACCAATATGGATGGCTGAAGTAGGCTCAGGTCTTCTCTTTGGATCAAAACAGTTTTAATACTATCTTTCTTTAACTTCTTTGATCCTATTTTACAACACACACACGCACACACACACCTGTCATATTGCATGTAACAATTAATTTAAGAAAAAAAACCAGGAACATTGAAGACTAGGCACTAATGTATGTTGCATTGGACATGAGACTTTTTTCTTTATTTATTTGAGCAAATTTTGACAATAGGATTTCTGGAAATCATTGTGGGCAAGTATAGCCATACCTAGGATCCTAGGATTAGATTTTAATTCTCATTTGAAATAGGCAAAGGAATAAATCCAGGTTTTTATAACCTAGAAAATGGGAAAGCAAAATGCATTACATTGAGGAGTCATCTATTTTTAAAAAGAACACTGTAGAAATAAACCTAAATTGATTATATTTAACAATAAGACTAAATGTTATGCCTTGACGTAACTCTTTGCAAATTCATTATAATAAGTATAATTTAAAGAAAAACAATATCTACCATAGAATAAAAAAGATTCTAATACACTTCAACCAATCTCATAATTCATCTCTTTCAAAAGTTAGAATGTTATATGTTTGTAAAGAAATTTGAGGATTACTTTTCAAAATTATTATCAACATTTTAAATTTGTTATAAGAATAGGTATGTTTGGGAATTATTTTCAAACAGTTAAAGTTAGATGGAGAGGGAATTTTATTGAAAACGAAAGCCATACAAAATGCTTCTGATTTTCCTTTGAGACTTAGGGGGAAAACATATCCATATAGCATTCTGAAGAATGCTCCTGTTTTTGATTTACTGTTGTTACTAAAATAAGAAAGTCTATCAGAGGTAGCTTAATACAGTGAAGGAAAAATGACACAGAAGGTACAGACTCAAACAATTAGAAGGTATAGACTCAAACATTTAGAAGCCATGTGGTTATTGTCAAATTGCCAACCCTCTCTGGATAATTTATCATCTATAAAAATATGATAATGTGTTTATAAATCTTTTGGACATTAAATGTCTTAATTTATATAGTGGATCTGGTGAAGTGCATATATAAGAGCTTTTTCTTTATAGTTTCAAAGATTTCTTCCCCATAAAATTATATAGCTAATGGAGACTATTTCAGTGTTCAAAAGGCAGAAAGAGAAGTCCTCCTTAATTAAATGACATATGTAGTCTTCAAATCCATTTTTGTTCATTCTCACCCACAAGCTGTACATCTTTTCTTTCTTTAAATATGAATTGTTTTAAGATCAACCAACAACTCTCTTAGTTACATTTTTTTCAGTTTGTCTAAGAATAGGAGCTAGAAATGAACATCACACTCAAGCTATGATTTGACAAGTACTGGTTAAGAAAAAATCTACCTTTCTGTTTTTAGGACAGAATACGTCCATTAAAGATGGGGGTAGGGAGCGTAAAAAGGTTTATCTTTCAATATAACTCAATATAATATATAGATAACTAAATATAACTTTTCAGTATAACATGCTTCAATATAATATGGGGCTTGTGCACAACTGTTCTTTAACTTTTTTTTTCTTTGAGACAGAGCCTCAAGCTGTTACCCTGGATAGAGTGCTGGGGCATCACAGCTCACAGCAACCTCCAATTCCTGGGCTCAAGCGAGTCTCTTGCCTCCACCTCCCAAGTAGCTAGGACTACAGGCACCCGCCACAACGCCCAGCCATTTTTTGGTTGCAGCCATCATTGTTGATTGGTGGGCCCGGGCTGGATTCGAACCTGCCAGCTCAGGTGTATGTGGCTGGTGCCTTAGCCCGTTGAGCTACAGGCACCGAGCCAACTGTTCTTTACTTTTTAATCAAATAGTGCTGCTTTTTTGTGAAATGTTTCAAACTATTCATATCTGTATCATTTTTAGACCTGCATAATTAACCTAACCTTCAACACCAATTTATACAGAATAATTTTTATTAATAATCTTATTAAAATTCAAATAAAAATCACATCAAGAAAAACAAAGAGGAATTAATTGCATGCAATTCTACCTGATGATCATATTTAAGAACAGAATGATGGCTATGTCAAAACATGGTGGTGCTTTGATCTATACTTAAGAAGCTTAAGAAGGCTCTTGTAGCTTAAGAAGGCTCTTTTGTCCAAATGACTTAGAAAAGAATTCCTAGATTGTCTTCCAATTTAGAATAATTGAATAGGCCTTATAATTAAGATAAATGTGCCTCTAATTTGTGACAGTACTGAACACCTAAGATTTTCATTTAAATCAAAATTTCCCCTTTATTTCAAACAGTCAGTGATTTTGATCTACTGTTGTTACAAAAATATGAGACATTAACTTCAATGAAGGTTTGAATAAATTACCAAAGAATTAATTTTACAAAGGGGAAAAACTGAAGCCCTAACTCTTAGAAATTAGGTAAGATTAAAGAGTCTTTTAAAAGACTGTTTTTATCTAACTTCTTATTTTGGGACCAAATAGTTTAGTGATTATTTTGGAAAATATGAAATTGTGTGTCAACAGTAACAGATTAAACTCTGGAGTCTGCCTGATGTTTGAATTCCAAACCTGCTCCAATTCCAGCATTATTAGCCATGTGACCTGATGTAAGTGGTGGAAACCATTCATACCTTAGCTATCGTTCTGATAAAATGTGCATTATGATAATTACTATATTATATTTATTAAATATTAATATTATATTATTAAATATAATGTAGTGATTATGTTAGTGGATAAATAAGATTGTGTTTTGAATTAATAATAACTGTGGAAAAACTGAAATCTATAGTGATTAAAAAATGTTTATATTTTTAATTACCTACTCAATAGTAGGCAGTACTACAAGGCAAATAAATCACTTGTGGACACTGTTAGCATCCTGGGTACACAGGCAATGAAACGGAGATGGAAGTATAGGTCCCATCATCATTATAGCTGTTTATGTTAAGGCAGCTGTGGTGCTTGACTATTCTATAGGGGTCTAGGCTAGAACTATGCACATAAAATGTAGATTTCTTGGTCTTCTCAAGGATGTAAGTGCTTTGCCTCATAAGCACCTCCCCTCCCTCCACCTTTTTCTTTCTCCCTCTTGCCTTTAAAATGCTGAAGTTTCCAACTCTTCTCTCTTTCATATTTATGATAAATAATTGTAAGAATTTTACAAGAAGACATTATCTCCATTCTTTAGATAAAAAAATTAAAGTTCAGGATAGCTTAATTACTTATCCAAGATAGATAGTGAATAAGTAGTAAGGCCAAGAGAAGAGCCTTAGTTCTATTTTCTTTATTTTATCTTTTCATAATAACTTCCCAACTTAGTCAAGTAATACACTGACTTGCTTTTACAAGAACAGAAGAAGTAAATTATCTTATTGTATTATTGTATTAAATGATATTGGTCCACAAATATACAAAGAATAATGAATTTGACTGGGCCAGGAAATTAATTTAAAAAAAATTGTTAATATCTAGCAACTCCATATAGTCTATTGGGTTATTGGTGATAGTATGAGGGGACTTAGAACCTAAAAGAAGCATTAATACAAAGGAAGCACTAGAACAGAGAATATCTCAGGTGTTATGTGCTGCAAAACAAAGTACTAAAATATTTTCCTCAGGTCCAGAACTTTTCATAAGTTATGTTGAATTCACAACCTAGTTCTTTTATTGAGCCGATAGCTCATAAAGGCTATTATGTGACCTTATACTTACCTGGTAGAAATGTGACCTTTTTTCCTTTGCAGTTTAATGAAGAAAGGAAAGGATGAAAATATTTTGTTGTCTTCTTGTACTGATGCTCAACTGGGGTTTAGCAAGGCAATCTGTTCATTGGCTAGGGCACATGTCCCAAGCTTTCCAACTGCATTCACATTTCTCTGAATTATAAAGGGAAATTATAGTTAAAGAGTGTTGGGAACTGATGTTCCATAAATATAATATCTCCTTCTTTGATAAGATTGGCTGAAATCTTTACACTGATTGAGCTCTTAGAGATGACCTCATCATCTTTCTATAATGGGAAAATCAGAGGTCAAATATCCAGTGGCCGTTTAAGAACCAAAAAGTAGAACAGTAACTTGGAAGAGATTCTCCCTCACAGTCTTCAGAAAGAACCAACCATACGAATACTTCTAGCTTAGACTTCTAAACTTCAGAATGGTGAGGGAAAAAAATCCTTGTAGTTTAAGCCACCTACTTTGTAGTACATCATTACCATAGCACTGGCAAACTAACATACTAGTCAAGACATTTTTTTAAAATGGCATTTATTGAGAAAATTGAGCCAAAGATGACTTTCTAGAAATTTAAGTTAGGAAGCATTTCCTCTTACTGTATAGTTGAGTAATTTATGTGTTTTTATTTTTTCCAATCTTGAAAAGTATTATTACTGAGTATTTTTTTAAAAATAGCATATATGTTTTATTTAATACCGAGGGTAATATATGTTTAGAATAAAACTACATGTATGAGAATATGAATGAGAAGTAATGATACACAGTGAAAGCAGTGGCCTTGCAAAAAATTGCAAAAACAACAGGAAAACACCTAATCTACAATTTCCTAGGAAAAGTTAAAGATCAACCCTATAAATTCTCTTGCTAACAGACACTGTACCCTTTGGGAATTTTGTTTTGCAGCTTCTGAAATGGGCTGAACAGACAGAGATGTAAATGTTTCATTTTCAAAATTGTTTCTTGAGAATCTGTTTTTACAGAGTTCCTAAGTAAACACACCAAGAAAGGAGCTTCCAGCTTCAGCCATGTTTTTGTTGTTGTTGTTGCAGTTTTTGGCCTGGGGTGGGTTTGAACCCACCTCCGGCATATGGGGCCAGTGCCCTACTCCTTTCAGTCACAGACACCGCCTCTTCAGCCATATTTTGAGGGCGGAGTCTATTTGGTTCCAGTGATAATCCTGATAATCCCATCTCCAAAGAAAGGCAGAGGACTTTGATGTCCAATGCAGCTTGTTTTTGTTATCTACCAGCAACTAAGAAGAAAGAAAGGAAAGGATGCAGCAGGCCCCGACTTTACCCCACCAATTTACAGCTGCCCTTTAAAATTACCTGCCCATTTCGCCTCTGGGCTGGGATTTCCCTTTTCTTTCCTTGGCATGCCATACTGCCATTCCCTGTTCTCTTTTCTGTCTCTTTCCTCTCTCTCTGTGAATCTCTCACTCCTTCTCTCCTCAAAGATGACAAAAAACCCCTTTTTTTACTTTTGTATGTCCTCATCTCTGCATGAGGAATTTTTCTCACCCAGGCTAGGAACTCCCGCTAAGCTTTTCACCTTAAAGCACACATCCTTCAGAATTGTATTTACCTTTGAAGAAGATAGAAAGGAATGTCATTGGATAGAGAGGGGATTTCTGCAATTTTGATATTTTAAGTTTTTAGGAAAACTGAAATACATTAGGGACATTTTTAACATTTGTTGTATCTGGATGGTAACCACATTAGTCATAGTAGTTTCTGTCCTTTTACCATTTTTATTGTGGTGAAAACATAAAAATTGTCATTGTAACCATTTTTTGGTTACCACATGCATATTGATTTGCAACAGATCTCTAGAACATTTCCTTCTTAAAAATGTGAAATCTATATCCATTGAATAATAACTCTTTTTTGTTTTTTTATTATATATATAATTTTATAGTAATAAATAATAATATTAAATATGATAATTTTCAACTATTTCTTTTTTGATACTACATATGTAGGGAACCAGACACAATCCCAGGTGAGGCAAAGATGGTAGAAATGTTTCAGTAATTCATGGTTTTAAAGCTATGACCTTATACATAGTTATGCATAATGATTATGTTTTACTTTTTAAGTGTATGTCACTGCAGTCTGTATCCCCCCTTTATTTCAGAGTCACACAAAATGCTAATAAGACATTTCTTTTATGACAATGAGCTAAATAGGAAAGAAGAATAGGAAAAATTCAATTTGTAGCTGATATGGTATCCAAGATTTCCCCTTTGAAGATAAGGTGGTGTCTGTGAGATCCATAATGCAAGGCTCAAATGTGCATCATTTTTTAGTGAGATATTAACAGAAAGAATCAAGTAACTCATGGAGGAAATGTGCCTTTCTCTTGCCGAAGCGTCTAAATTCTGTAGAGTCTTTGTCTAAAGGCTTATTAATTTCAAGAAAAAAAAATGCTAAAAGCAAAAGATTTTTCATATACAAAAATAATTCAAGTAATGAACTGTGAGTGTGTTTCACCGACATTAGGGTAAGGAGATTCATTCCTTACTGTGTCAGATCAAACGCTTTATACTTTGCTTTAATGATTCTCCTTCTATCACTCCTCTCTAAGAAAAATATGATAATAGACCATTTTAGAGGTAGTCGCCTTGAAAAATTATTGATTTTTTCTAATAGGCATCCAGGAAGAATTTAGGATATAAATATACATTGTCTTCTTACCTGTAATACTTAGTTGGTTTTTTTTTTTTTTTAAGTTTTTGGGATTCATTGAGGGTACAAATAGGTTATATTGATTGCATTTGTCCCTCTTGTAATTGTGTCCTGCCCCCAACAGGTGTGCCATACACCATGACTCACCATCACCCTCTCCACTCTCCTCTCCCTGCTCCTTCATTCCCCTGCCCACCCCTTGTATTAGATCATCTCCTGCCTTCATATTAGAATTGAGTACTTGGGATTCCTGCTTCTCCATTCTTGTGATGCTTTACTAAAAAGAATATGTTCTACCTCCATCCAGGTTAATGCAAAAGATGTAAAGTCACCATCTTTTTGTGATGGCTGAATAGTACTCCATGGTATACTGATACCACAGCTTGTTAATCCATTCCTGGGTTGGTGGGCATTTAGGTTGTTTCCGTGTTTTGGCAATTGTAAATTGAGCTGTGATAAACGGTCTAGTGCAACTGTCCTTATGATAAAAGGTTGTTTTTTTTTTAAATTTTGTGTAGGTGCCTAGTAATAGTCATAATTTTACTAAAACTAAAAATAATATATTTTCTTATTAAAATACTTTATTATTAATGTAAGATCAGGGGAAATATCTCCAAACTGTTTTTCCGTAAAATTGAAGTAATATTTGTGGATATTAAAAATGGAAAAATGCTTCCTTTTATAAGAAAGAGATAAGGTTTTAGAAACTTTCTTTGTAGAGTTATACAAAGACTTTTTAAAGTTTTATCTGGGAACTCCATGGAAAATATTTATTGAGGCAGATGTTTTTGTTTTGTTTTATCCTTTTTACCCTGATGTACTCCTTGAATTTTTCTTTTTTTTATTAAATAATTTTATTGAATCATAATTGTGTACATTGGTGCAATCATAGGGCACAATGTGCTTCATATACATTCAGAAATATTTTGATCATACTGTTACAGATAGCCTTCATGGCATTTTCTTGATCACTATATAAAGATATTGATACTCTACCTTTAATAAGTTTCACCAGTACCCTGCTAAGATGCACCGTAGGTGTGTTCCCACTAATTGCCCTCCCTACACCCATCCTCCCACCTCCCCTCCCCTCCCTTTACCCTTTCCCTGTATTCTTGTGTTATAATTGGGTTTTAGCTTTCACATGAAAGCTATAAATTAGCTTCATATTAGGGCTGAGTACATTGGATACTTTTTCTTCCATTCCTGAGATACTTTGCTAAGAAGAATATGTTCCAGCTCCATGCATGTAAACACAAAAGAGGTAAAGTCTCCATCTTTCTTTAAGGCTGCATAGTATTCCCTTTCTTTCCACCTACTCAGATTCAATTCCATGGTCATCCACTACAAAGTAACTCCATTGTGCATACTCTCAACCCCTCAATTCCTCTTGCATCTTAATAAAGTATTAGCTCGACAAATCACAACCCTAATTAAATCCTACTGTTCTTTCCTTCTTTGCCTAACTTGGTTTAGGCAAACCTCACAAGCATGACATCAGGGTTCACAAACCTCAAGTGAGCAGAATACAGGCAGAAATTGTATTCCCCTAGACCACTGTCTCATGGTTTTGTAGCTGTCTCATGGTTTTGTAACTGACTCTTCCTTTCCTGCTCTCATTCACACCTCTAATACCTCTTCACTTATCCTTACTCTCAGAAGATGACCCAACTTTCTTTCAGAAAATTGAAGCAATGAAGGGAAATTTCACCATCTCCACCCACCACATATACCAGCCTTCCAAAGTCCCCTACACATGTTCCAAAGTCCCCACCACATGCTCCAAAGTCCCTACAACATGCTCCATATTCCTGCTTGTTACCACATTCCTCTCTGAAATCTGTATCACCAGTAGGTGTTGTCTCACCTGCACAGGGATGCCAACACTTCAGTGATTTCTCTATCTTCATTTTACGTCACTTTTTGTTGTTTATTGAGTAATTTCTATTAGCATTTAAAATAATTGCTATTTCTTCACCTTAAAAACAAAACAACAACAACTGCTACTTCCCCATTGTGCCTCACCAGTTCTTCTCAAGAATCTCCATTTCTCTGTTCCAATTAGTATTTAAACTCAAGGATTTGTCTAGGTATCTAAGCTTTTTTCTTTTCTACCACACATTGGAAGTATAAATCATCTTGGGCCACACATTAAATACAAAAACACTAATGACAGTTGATGAGCATAAAAAAAGGTCCATGCATAATTGCTGAGATATCCAACACTACAGACAAACAACACAATCTTCAAATAATCTACATGTGACCGGAAGGCCACAGGTTGAACATCTGTGGGCACAGACCCAAAATGAATAGAAATAAAAGGAAAAAAGCACAAACGAACATAATAAGAAATATAATTACTTACATTGCAACTATTTTTGAAAATACAATAAACAATTTCATATATACATTTAAGATAGATTTTTTTTTAGGAAAAAATATAAGTTGCAAAATTTGACTCAAGAAGAAATAGTAAATATAAATAGAATGGTAGCCTTTAAATAAATTGAGTCACTAATGTAAACCACCACCTATTTCCCTCCTTAATAAAAGACAGAGAATGCAAATGACTTAATAGGCCAATCTTACATACCTAAAGGAGCAGATAATTCCTACACAAGTTATCACAATTACTATGAGACCAGTTTGACTTTAATAACAAAGTATGATGTGGTCAATAAAAGAAGAGAAAATTATAAATAGTCTTACTTACAGAATGTTTTAGTCCTAAAAAAGAAGAGTCAGAATCACACACTATGGCCAAATAAGGAGATTACTTTCTCTCTTTCCTTTTTAAAGAGACATTTTTGATTATGATGTCATCTTTGCTTATACTATAGATAAAGTTTTCATAACTAGTAATTTGTATTACCTCCATTCATGTTAAAAAATATATTCACAATGTTTTTTAGCTTAACAAAAGATGTTAAAAGTTAACTAGCCAATATGGTGACATTGAGTCATGATTCCCAGAGGCTAGCCAACATTATCTTCTAAATAACATATTTATCAGAATTTCCCACTTTCCTGATGTCCCTGAATGAATAAGCATGGTCAGCCTGATTAGCAAATTGGCTTTAGTTCATAAGTTATGAAGAAGGTTGTACCTCAAAAATAGCTACTTAATGGGGTCACGCCTGTGGCTCAAGGAGTAGTCACAGATGCCAGAGATGGTGGATTTAAACCTGGCCCTGACCAAACACTACAAAAAAAAAAAAAAAGCTACTTAATGTTATTTTACGTGAAGCTCTGAAAGAGGTGAGCACAGAGTCTTATACACGGGAGATCGAATAAATATTAGATTTTGTTTACTTGAGTAGGTCTCAGTCTACTTAGGGGAATTAGAAATAGGTAACTAGTCTAATCCTTCAACATGGACTAATCAAATTGAGACTGCCTAGCAGTAGGCATTTGTACAAAGGGAAAAGGGGCAAATTGACGAGAGCACGGATAGACAAGAATGTGACATCACCCTTCTGTGTCCTTCTACTTGCATGCCAAATCTCCTCCCAGAGATTCTAAAACAATAGTTTATGGAAGTAGCCCTTGAAAGAGATGAGTTCCTACCAAAACTCTGAGAACTGAAGGGTTTGAGATGATCTGAGAAGGAGGGAGGTGCCAGTGTGTTAGGTAGGCCTCAAAACTGTGGCTCAGATTCCACACATTCCACTTCTTGCACTACTCCATCAAAAACAGGGTCTACCCTCACTGATTCATCTTCCCAGTTGGTTATGTCACCTTCTTAACCTCTGAGAGCCATTGATTAGAAGAAGAAAGATGCTAACTGATTTATTAGCTAAGCAATAGAAAGTATTGAATCAGTAAAAAAGGAAACACTCTCCTAACAAAATCTTGCCAACCACTATAAAGTTATCTCCACTACAGAGCACGTTCTGAGCCTGATAGTTCTCCCATTATCTTTTCTCAAGGTGACATCAATGACCTTAAAGAAAATTCCAAATCTACCTTTCTCCCTTCTTAATTTTTCCCCATGACTGCCTTTCAGAAACCTATAATAAATTGAGGTGGTTCTTCTCAAACTGGGATGCAAGTATATACCTTATGTAGCTATTTTTTCAGGTAGGTCATTCCTTAATCATTAGAACATCACAATATAGGGCTTCTTCCTATATTCAAAGACTGTAAATGAAAACACTTAAAATTAGACTAAGCATGAACAAATTGCTAGACAGAATGGAAAATTCACATTGATTGTTAAAATAAATATTAGACTTCAAAAATGTATTTTCTGTCTGTAGCAGCTGGCATCCATCTATAATCACCATTTAGTTTTTCTTCTCTTTCCCCTGCCATTGAAGACTTTAACTTCAGAAGAAAAGTTTGAGAAGCACTATTTATGGTAACATTTTAAGCTGAATGAGGGTATAGTATTTTTACCTCATAACCCAAGATGTGTGGAATATGTCTGTAAATCTGAAGATTAAAGGGTTTTCTGAACATTTTATCTTGTATCTTTTGACTAGTCCTAAGCTTTAAGATGTTGTATGGGCTTACATTTTAATTTCTACATATTGAGAAAATTCTTAATATTGAGCCACTCTACATGTACATATACACAATTTTAGATGTGCAACTCTCTCATTCTTCCTCTATCATGCTTGCGTACGTACACACACACACTAGAATTCTTGGAACAATAATCTCAAGAGGACAAATTGGAACTCTGAGGAGCAAAGTCTCTACAAAACAGTTTGCTGAAGATAGAAATGACTTACAGCAAAAATATAAATTCTCCCCAACCTCTAAGTATCCATAATCCCCTGAGTTTTATAGAATTTCTAATACAGCAACTCACCAGAACACCAGCTGTCTTTTATTTCCTACTCTTCATCTCAGTTTAAAAGTCACCCATTGATGGGTGGTGCCTGTGGCTCAGTGGATAGAGCACCGGCCCCACATACAAAGGGTGGCGAGTTCAAACCCAGCCCCAGCCAAACTGCAGCAAAAAAATAGCTAGGCACCGTGGCAGGCACCTCTGGTCCCAGCTGCTCAGGAGGCTGAGGCAAAGGAATTGCCTAAGCCCAGGAGTTGGAGGTTGCTGTGAGCTGTTTGATACCACAGCAGTCTACTGAAGGCAATAAGGTTAGACTCTTGTCTGTACAAAAAATAAATAAAGTCACCCACTGGGTGACCTATTCTAGTGGTACATTACCATCCCCATATCTAGTGACTATGCATGTTAACTATTATTTTTGCTTTGTTTGTTTGCTTGTTTCTAATACATCAAACATGCCAATCTTACTGATATATGAATTAATTTGTGTCCATTCTAGAGTGCCATGGTTCTTAAAATGAAAGGAAAGGACACACCTGCTGTAAGCTATAGAAAGATGAATCAAAATCTTTGGCAAGAAGTTAAAGGTCAAGTGTAAGGCTATTGATCAATTTTTAAAACTATCCCACATCATTTTCTTGGGCCACAAAAGAGTCTGAATCACTGTGTGGTATAACACCTTGCCCTATTCTCTACCTCTCTCCTCTACTGAGAAAAAAAGGCATGTTTCAATTAACATTATTGATGAGACCATTTGCCCATATAAATGATTTAAAGGTTGTGAATAAAGGCTATAAAATATTGAATGTTTCAGACACTGATTTTCTGTTGGTTATTTCACAATTACCTATAAGTTAGACATGACAGGCATTAAGTATTTTCTCAGGAAATATTATATGCATTAATCCTACCCAAAGTTAAATAGAATTTAAACATGGTAATTAACTACCAATAAACATAAAAGCAAAAATGGTATTGTTCTGTGAACAAAATTGCTAAATCTAGTATAGTAAGAAATAAAACCAAAACTTAGAGCCATATCTTCTGAAAGAAATTATTGAAGTGGCTCTGGTTACAAGGTAAATCAACATGCCACACAGCAATGCATAAGGAAGAAAGACAAAGAGTCAAATAGAAATGGATTTAAATTAAACTCAGATGGGACTTGAGATAGATCAGTGAGACACCAGGAGTGGCGGCCTAGCCAAGTGCCTATGTCACCCCTGCCAACTCCAGGCAGTGTGGCCCAGGAAGTTTTCTACCACCTGGGAAGGGAAAAGGAAAAGAAAAAGTTCACAGGACTTTGTTTTCCAACTTGGGTACCTGCTAAGCAACAGTAAAATAAAATACTAAGCAGGCTATGGAGAATACTGAGTTTAGGATTTAGTTCCTGATGGTATTACTGGACCCACTCTGGGCCAAAAGGAAACATACTGCCCTGAAGGGAAAGGCCCCGTCATGGCAGGATTCATGACTTGCTGACTCAAAAGCCCTTGGACTGTGGATAGCTATTGGGGTAGTCAGGCAACCATCACCATGAAACTGAGCTGGCATCAGGTGTGACCTGCCACTGGCGGCCACAAAGGAGTGCCCAGGTCACTCCTCCTCCAACCCTAGTAGCCTAGCTCAAAGGGTCAGGGGAGAGAGGAGAGAGAAACTTTGATTGGTAATCTAAGATATTCTCCCAGATTTTACACAAGTCCACAAAGCCAGCACCCCAAGGAGTCTATAAGAGTCACAGGATGACTGGCTTTGGGGCATCCCTAGGGCTGATACAGATGCAGTGACCAAAGATTTAGATTATAACACTTAATTCCCTTTTAATATTTGGAAAGCCTTCTCAAGAAGGCACATAAGCCCAGACTATGAAGATTGAAATAAATAACTAATTCTTCAATGCCCAGACATTGACCAATATCCACAAGCATCAGGAATACCTAGGAAAACATGACCTCAGCAAAAGAACTAAATAAGTAACCAAACCTGGAGCAATGGAAATATGTGACCTCTCAGACAAAGAATTCAAAATAGCTACCTGAAGAAGCTCAATAAACTTAACAAAACAGAGAGAAGAAATTCAGAAACCTATCAGAGAAATTTAACAAAGAGATTAAAATTATTTTAAAAAATCAAGCAAGATTTCTGGAGCTTAAGAATTCAATTAACATGCCAAACCCTAAATCTACCCCAAAGGTTAGATGTGTTAATATGCCAGATGCCCATGGGCCAGCTAAGGGTACAAAAAAAAAAAGAAAATTCAGTTAACAAACAGACAAATGCACCAGAGTCTCTCAACAGCAGAACTGATAAGCAGAATAATGTATTAGTGAGCTTAAAGATAGGCTATTTGAAAATATACATTTAGAAAAGAAAAAAGAATATAAGACAATGAAGCATGCCTATAAAGACCTAGATAATAGCTTTAAAAGTACAAATGTAATAGTTCTTGGTCATAAAGAGGAAGTGGAGAAAGACATTGAGGTAAAAAGTATATTCAAAGAAATAATAACAAAGAACTTTCAAAACTGAGATGAAGATTTCAATATTCAGGTACAAGAAGTTCATAGGACAGCAGGCAGATGTAATCTAAACAAGGTTTCCTTAAGACATTTAATAATCAAGTTCCCAAAGCTCATGGGTAAAGAAAAGGTACTAAGGGAAAAAAGAAAAAAAAGGAAAAAATAACATATAAAGGAGAACAAATATTTGTGGCAGTAGACTTTCCCATGGAAACCAGAAGAGAGGGTAATGACATATTCAAATTGCCAAAGGAAAAATCCTTAACCCCAGAATATTATATCCCACAAAAATATTCTTCCAATATGAAGGTGAAATAAAGATGTTCCCAGACAAACAAAAGCTGAAGGATTACATCAACACGAGATCTGTACTATAAGAAATGCTAAAAGAAATTCTGCAATCTGAAAGAAAAGGACATTGATGACCAATAATAAATCATTTGGATATATACAACTAACTGGTAACAGTAGAAAAATACAGAATATTCTATTGCTAATTGCTATCATTGAAATGTATAAACCACTTATCTCCTGAGTAGGAAGACTAAAAGATAAACATATCAAAATACCTACAACAACTTCTTTTTCTTTCTTTCTTATTTTATTAAATCATACCTGTGTACACTAATGCAATCATGGGGTACAATGTGCTGGTTTTATATACAATTTGAAATGTTTTTATCAAACTGGTTAACATAGCATTCACATAAATTTTTTAGTTATTCTATTAAGACATTTATATTCTACACCTTGTAAATTTCACATGTACACTCATAAGATGCACAATAGTTGTGGTCCGACCAATTACTCTCCTTCCACCCATCTTTCTCCCTTCCTGCCCCCCCTCTCCCTTTCCCCTTCGTCTTGGGCTACAACTGGGTTATAGCTTTCATGAGAACACTATAAATTGGTATCATAGTATGACTGAGTACATTCGATACTTTTTCTTCCATTCTTGAGATACTTTGCTAAGAAGAATATTTTCCAGCTCCATCCATGTAAACACGTAAGAGGTAAAGTCTCCATCTTTCTTTAAGGTTGCATAATATTCCATGGTGTACATATACAAAAAGTTATTGATCTATTCATGGGTGGATGGGCACTTGGGCTTCTTCCATGACTTAGTAATTATGAATTGGGCTGCAATAAACGTTCTGGTACATATAACTTTGTTATGATGGGATTTTTGGTCTGCTGGATATATACCTATCAGAGGAATTATAGGATCAAATGGAAGGTCTATTTTTAGATCTCTAAGTGTTCTCAAAACATCTTTCCAAAGGGAACATATTAGTTTGCATCCCCACCACAACGTAGAAGTGTTCCCTTTTCTCCACATCCATGCCAACATCTGTGGTTTTGGGATTTTGTGATATGGGCTAAACTTACTGGAGTTAGAGGATATCGCAAAGTAGTTTTGATTTGCATTTCTCTGATGATTAAGGAAGATGAGCATTTTTTCATATGTCTATAGGCCATGCACCTGTCTTCTTCAGAGAAGTTTCTCTCCAAGTCCCTTGCCCACATTGAGATGAGATCACTTGTTCTTTTCTTGCTAATACATTTGAGTTCTCTGTGGATTCTTGTTATTAAACCTTTGTCGGAGACATAACCTGAAAATATCTTCACCCATTCTGAGGGCTGTCTGCTTGCTTTACTTACTGTGTGCTTGGCTATACAGAAGCTTTTCAGTTTGATCAGGTCCCAGTAGTGCATTTTTCATGCTGCTTCAGTTGCCCGGGGAGTCCTCTTCATACAATATTCACCCAGGCCAATTCCTTCAAAAGTTTTCCCTGCACTTTCTTCTAGTATTGTTATAGTTTCATGTCTTAAGTTTAAATCTTTAATCCAATGAAAGTCTATCTTAGTTAATGGTGAAAGGTGTGGGTCCAGTTTCAGTCTTCTACACATCACCAGCCTGTTCACACAGCACCATTTGTTAAATAGGGAACATTTTCCCCACTGAAAGTTTTTAATTGCCTTGTCATAGATCAAATAATGGTAAGTAGCTGGATTCATCTCTTGGTTCTCTATTCTGTTCCAAACATCTACCTTTCTGTTTTTGTGCCAGTACCATGCTGTTTTGATCACTATTGATTTATAGTATAGTCTGAGGTCTGGTACATTGATTCTTCGTGCTTTGTTTTTATTTCTGAGTAATGCCTTGGCTGTTTGAGGTTTCTTCTCATTCCATATAAAATGAAGTATTATTTTTTCATGATCTTTAAAGTATGACAGTGGAGCTTTAATAGGGATTGCATTAAAATTGTATATTGCCTTGGGTAGTATGGACATTTTAACAATGTTGATTCTTCCTAGCCATGAGCATGGTATGTTTTTCTATTTGTTACCATTTTTAGCTACTTTTCTTTGAGTTTCATAGTTCTCTTCATAGAGATCTTTCACGTCCTTTGTTAAGTAGACTCCCAAATATTTCATCTTCTTTGGTACAACTGTGAATGGAATAGAGTCCTTGACTGTTTTTTCAACTTGACTATTATTGGTAAATATAAAGGCTACATATTTATGGGTGTTGATTTTATAACCTGAGACACTGCTGTATTCCTTGATAACTTCTAAGAGTTTTGTAGTATAATCCTTGATGTTTTCCAGCTATACCATCATACCATCTGCGAAGAGAGAAAGTTTGATCTCTTCTGACCCTACATGGATACCCTTGATCACCTTTTCTTCCCGAATTGCAATGGCTAATACTTCCATTACATGTTAAAAAGCAGTGGAGACAATTGGCAACCTTGCCTGGTTCCTGATCTGAGTGGGACTGATTTCAATTTAACTCCATTCAATACAATATTGGCTGTGGATTTGCTGTAGATGGCCTCTGTCAGCTTAAGAAATGTACTATTTATACTAATTTTCTTAAGTGTTCTGATCATGAATGGATGCTAGATATTATCAAAACCTTTTTCTGCATGTCTTTGTTTTTTAATTTGTTTATGTGCTGAATTACATTTATAGATTTATGTATACTGAAGCAGCCTTGAGACCCTGGGATAAAAACCCATTTGGTCATGGTGTATAATTTGTTTGATGTGTTGCTGGATTATGTTTGTTATGATCTTATTGAATATTTTTGCATCAATATTCATTAGTGATATTGGTCTATAATTTTCTTTTCTTCTTGGGTTTTTTTTCTGGTTTGAGGATCAATGTGATGTTTGCTTCATAGAATGTGTTGGGTAGTTTTCCTTCTTTTTCTATATTTTGGAAAAAGTTTAGTAATATAGGTACTAGTTCTTATTTAAAGGTTTGGTAGAATTCTGATGTGAAGCCATCTGGTCCTGGGCTTTTCTTTTTAGGGAAATTTTGTATAGTTGATGCTATTTCAGAACTTGATATAGCCTGCTCAAAATTTCCACTTCATTCTGGCTATGTCATAGAAGGTGGCGTGTTTGCAAGTATTGGTCAATTTCCTTCAGATTTTCATATTTCTGAGAATAAAATTTCTTGTAATATTCATTAAGTGTTTTTTGAATTTCTGAGGAGTCTGTTGTTATTTCATCTTTACCATTTCTGCTTGATGAAATTAGAGATTTGACTCTTTTTTCCTGGTTAGGTTAGCCAATGGTTTATCTATTTTATTGACCTTTTCAAAAAAACAACTTTCTGATTTATTTCTGTTGTATAATTCTTTTGTTTTCCATTTTATTTAAGTCTGCTCTAATTTTGGTTATTCCTTTTCATCTGCTCAATTTTAGATCAAAATGTTCTTCCTTTTCTAGTTGCTTGAGATGTCCCATTAAGTTGTTAACTTCCTCTCTTGCCATTCTCTTGAGGAACACTTTCAGTGCTGTAAATTTCCCTCTTAGTACTGCCTTTGCAGTATCCCAGAGGTTCTGATAATTCATGTCTTCATTATCATTTTATTCCAAAAATTTGGTAATTTCCTTCTTAATCTCATCTATGACCCAGCTATTAGGAAGGATAAGGTTATTTAGCTTCCATGTTTTTGTATGAGTATGCAGATTCCTATTGTTACTGAGTTCAACTTTTATTCCATGATGGTCTGAGATGATGCAGGAAATAATTTCTATTCTTTTAAATTTGCTGAGGTTAGACTTGTGACCTAAGATGTGGTTGATTTTGAAGTATGTTCCGTGGGCTGATGAGAAGAATGTGTATTCAGTTTTGTTAGGATGAAATGTTCTATAGATGTCTGCTAAATCCAAATATTGAATGGTTTAGTTTAAATCTAAAATTTCTTTGCTTAGCTTCTTATTGGAGGATCTATCCAACACTGCTAAAGGAATGTTAAAATCTCCAACTATTATGGAGCTGGAGGAAATCAAGTTTCTCGTGTCTGTTAAAGTTTTTCTTATAAAATTGAGGTGCATTCTGGTTGGGTACATAAATATTAATAATTGAAATCTTATCAGATTATTACCCTTAACAAATATGAAGTAACCATCCTTATCTTTCCTTACTTTTGTTGGTTTAAAGCCTATTATATCTGTGAATAAAATTACAACACCTGCTTTTTTCTCATTTCCATTTGCCTGAAATATAGATCCCTTCACCCTGAGTCTATATTAACTTTTTTTTTTTTTTTTTTTTTGTAGAGACAGAGTCTCACTTTATCGCCCTGGGTAGAGTGCCGTGGCATCACACTGCTCACAGCAACCTCCAGCTCTTGGGCTTAAGCGATTCTCTTGCCTCAGCCTCCCTAGCAGCTGGGACTA
>CAUYON010138635.1:0-35938 GCA_963573935.1 Arctocebus calabarensis | reverse complement strand
AAATGCTCACCATCCTTAATGATCAGAGAAATGCAAATCAAAACTACTTTGAGATATCATCTAACTCCAGTAAGATTAGCCCACATAACAAAATCCCAAAACCAGAGATGTTGGCATGGATGTGGAGAAAGGGGAACACTTCTAAACTGCTGGTGGGAATGCAAACTAATACATTCCTTTTGGAAAGATATTTGGAGAATACTTAGAGATCTAAAAATAGCTCTGCCATTTGATCCTATAATTCCTTTATTGGGTATATATCCTGAAGACCAAAAATCACATCATAATAAAGATATTTGTACCAGAATGTTTATTGTTGCCCAAAAAATTCATAATTGCTAAGTCGTGGAAGAAGCCCAAGTGCCCATTGACCCACGAATGGATTAATAAATTGTGGTACATGTATACCATGGAATACTATGCAGCCTTAAAGAAAGACAGAGACTTTACCTCTTTTGTGTTTACATAGATGGAGCTGGAACATATTCTTCTTAGCAAAGTATCTCAAGGATGGAAGAAAAAGTATCCAATGTACTCAGCCCTAATATGAAGCTAATTTATAGCTTTCATATAAAGGCTAAAACCCAATTATAGCACAAGAATACAGGGAAAAGGGAAAGGGAGGGGAGGGGAGGGGGGAGGATTGGTGGAGGGAGGGCAATTAGTGAGATCACACCTATGGTGCATCTTAGCAGGGTGCTGGTGAAAATTATTAAATATAGAGTATCAATGTCTTTATATAGTGATCAAGAAAATGCTATGAAGGCTATCTCTAACAGTATGATCAAAATATTTCTCATGTATATGAAGCACATTCTGCCATATGATTGCACCAATGTACACAATTATGATTTAATAAAATTATTTAAAAAATAAATAAATAAAAATTAAATGAGATCATACTGGGTTACGGTAGGCCTAATCCAATGCCTACTGTCCTTCTAAAAAGAGAAAAACACGGACACCAACAGACACAAGGAGAAGGCCACGTAATGATGCAGGAGAGACTGGTGTGAAGTAAACCAAGGGATGCCAAGAGTTGCTAGAGAACACCAGCATCTAGGAGGAGGCAAGGAAGGGTCCTGCCCAGAGCCCTCACAGAGAACATGCCCCTGGTGACACCCTGATTTAGTTAGGACTTTCACCCTCCAGAACTGCCAAACAATAAATGCCCAAGTAGAAATTTGTTACGGCAGCCCTAGGAAGTTAATATAAATGCAAACCATGAAGGATTTTTTTCTCTTAACTGTGGCAAGATAAACTGAGATTCTCTTAACCATGCTTTTCCCGTCTATCAGAAAAGGAATTTAGGGATCAGAGAAGATTCATTTGGGAATAGTGCCATCTGTCCACAGCTGGTCTTAGTACTGTGAGGTTCCAAACAAGAAATAACTGTTCTTCCAGAATATTGATGCCTGAATTATTATTCTGTGTGGAGTAGGGTCAAAGTCACTTATAAAGAAGAACAGGCTTTCTCATATGAGACTGAACCATGTGGTCTCAGCAAGAAAATACTCACTGCAGCAGGCAGTGTTTGCACTTACACATCTAGAAGGTAATGGGTGTCAGGCATGCTTAGCAGACAGGAGCTCTTCCCCTCTACCCGCCAACAGACTCTGGGCGGCAGGAGTTGACATCCAGCTCAAGTCTGAGGTTAGTCAGTCCACAACAGACGCAAAGGGCAGAAAGCAAGGACTCCTTTTCAAGGAGGAAAGAATAGTTTCCCCAAGGAGAGGGGTGAGAACATCAGAGAGTGGAGGGAGAGTGGGAAAAGTCGGGAGAGAAAAAGGGAGAGGAGTATTCTAGATATACTACAGGAAAAGATGACAAGCACCCATTCCCCATGAAAGAGTATCATGGAAGGGATTGCTTGCAAAAGTAACAAATCTCATCCTGTCTTAAAAAGGGAGGGGTGGGGAAAGGAAGAGCAGAGAGAGGGAAGGAGTGAGGGGGGTCTTGGGGTCTTGGTGTGTGCCACACCTTTTGGGGGTAAAACACGATTGTAAGAGGGACTTTTCCCAACTAATGCAACCAGTGTAACATGGTTTCTTGTACCCTCAATGAATCTCCAACAATTAAAAAAAAAAAAAAAAAAAGTTCATTCTTGTCTGTTTTTTCATTTCCCTCCCAGGCACCCTCTTCCCTAGTAAAGCACAGCTCTCTCTATTGTGTCAAGCAGATTTTGGATTGTAACTGGAATGGAAAGAAAAAGAAACAATGTTCATTTGTTCAGACTTCCAAAGTAGGCTCTTGAGAATCCACAGAAAGCCTCAAAGAAAGCATGGCTAGGAGGAAAATGTGGTGGTAGATGGGAAAGAGAGCAGAAGGGTGACCATTCTGAGGAATATGTTTCTCAGCAACTCCTAAGCACATTGAAAAGACAGCCACAGGAGATTTGTGGACCACCAGACTGAGGAACGACAGACCTAAGGAAGGTATAAGATCTCGAGACAGCTTTCTGCCCACGTGCACACGTACACACTCTAGACAGAAATAAGGAACTGGTCACTTTCCTCTCCCTGACAGGTTTGAAGGAGGGACCCTAGAATGCCAGTGTCACTCACTGTAGCATCTTTACTCAGAGAGTTTAAAAAACATAAGCTTCATCCAATATCTAAAATAAATCCACTACGGTTCTTACAAAACAGTTAATTATTTCCATTATAATTGTAACCAAACGAATACAAATAGATGCAGAATAACAAGAAATTTGCCAGATTTAAAGGATAAAACAACTCTTGATTTTCACATGATCTAGACTCCTATTCATTAGGGTTTATCTTAAATGATAAAAAAAATCAATAAAAGATCTTTAGATATTATTGTAAATAAATGGCTTATGTAAACAGGCAGATACCTTTAATAACAATAAATTTACTGAATACACTTGGGACTGGGAATAGACAGTAAACTACATTCCATTTAATTTTTCGAAAACTGGTTATTTATTCACTCATAGCTTCTCATTTCTGAGCTCAGTTTGTTCTTTGAAAAGATTCCCACACTGCTACACTTTGGGTGGGTCCCCAGAACTCACATGTTAGAAATTTGGTCACTGTTTTGGCACTGTTGGGAGGTGGGGCCCTTGAGAGGTGATTAGGTTGTTAAGAGAAATTATGCCACTCTCAAGGGATTGGGTTAATTCTCAGGAAACAGGGAGGGGTTTAGCTCTCCAGGCACTGGATTAGTTTCATTGAGAGCAGGTTGTTATAAAGCAAGGCCTCCCTAGCACAGGCCTCTGTTTCCTTCCCTTCTATACCACCATATCCTTCATGGCCCAAGCAGAGGCAGTTGGCCAATCTTGGAATTCCCTGACTCCAGAGAAGACTTTTCTTTATAAAAAACAGAAAGCAAACACTTTTAACAAAACGGTCAAAATTACTTTAACCTGGTTAAAGTAAAAAGTTAGTTTATAAGGTTTATATAATTATATGTAATAATAGTTTAAAAAGTAGTTCCTAAGTTTATTGTCATGAGATATGATGAAAAAAATTATTTTCCAAAAACGAACTTTTCCTCTACAATTACTTAAGACAAACTTATTCTTTACTTCCATTTACTTCTGCTACTTCTACTTCACTTCAGAAGCAACTGAAGATTTCACCAAGACTTTACCACTCTAATGAAAAAATCCTGCCCTTTTATATTTTTATGCAATATTTAATGAAGTATAATGATTCATTGTTTCTAGTCTAATGTAAAAATGTACATTGATATTTTCTGAATGATTAAAAGCACATGGAAATAAATAATATGTATGTAGGTCATTTTATCTGAAAGCAGTACTTCATAAAAATCTCCTAAATTAATCATTCATACTTTAAAAGAATTAAAATATTTGAGTGAGAAAGCAAGAAAAGAAACTAATTCTACATATTAAGTAGGGTTATCCAAACTACAGATAGACAATAATAAGAAAAATAAGGTGGCGAGTGATTGTTGGAAAACCCCCAAATGATGTACGCTTGGAGTTCCTGCTTTCATTTACAGAATTGATTAAAGAGAGACATCTCTCAGGGTTGATTTCTTTTTGATCTAACTAAAAGCAAGTCTGAAATGTCTGAGAATTTCACCATTCCCACATAGGATGTAATGTATTTTCCATAGATCTAGAGATGAAAGGCTACTATTTCTTTTTTTTTTTTTTTTTTTGAGACAGAGCCTCAAGCTGTCACCCTGGATAGAGTGCTGTGGCATCACAGCTCAAAGCAACCTCCAATTCCTGGGCTCAAGTGAGTCTCCTGCCTCTGCCTCCCAAGTAGCTGGGACTGCAGGCGCCCACCACAATGCCTGGCCATTTCTTGGTTGCAGCCATCATTGTTGTTTGGCGGGCCCGGGCTGGATTCAAACCCGCCAGCTCAGGTGTACTTGGCTGGCACCTTAGCCTGTTGAGCCACAGGCGCCGAGCCAGGATACTATTTCTTGAGTTGCTTCTTTAAGCATCCAGGAATAAGTTTGTTGATGACTTCCATTCATGTCCCCACTCACAGGAGTTTTCAAATATGGTCAGGAAATACTAGCAGCACACGAGGACCTTTCTCCACAATAATTCAAATGACAATGAGATTGTGAAGTAGTCTCCATCTGATTAGGGTGTACCTTACCTAGAACACAAGTCCCGGATGGACGGGGACTTTCGTTTCCTTCTTTTGCATCTAGAACAGTGTCTGGCACAGAATGGTTGCTTAATAAATATTTATTAGATGGATGGATGGATTGCACAGAATTTTTTTTGCTTGCTTATTTGTTAGTTCAACTTTTAATGGTAATTTTTAATTTTTCAAAATAAATGATTTTTAGAAAATATGAATTGTGTTACTATGTAATTGTTAAGGATGTTTTCCTGCTTCTTGAAAAAACTAGTCATTTATTTATAACAGTAAAGAAAATGGGAATGATAACATTGCTTATCTCCTAAAAGCATTCAGATTATTTCACTACTCCTAGTGATTCATTCCTCCCCCACCCCACCCCCAGGCAAGCATCAGGTGGTGAAAAAAGCCATCTTTTTGAGGCCTTGGACTATATTAAAATATTTCTTGTGGTTGAATGGGATAACTTAGAGAACTACTACTCTCAAAGGCATTGCTGTAGTGAATGGGCTCATTTCCTGTACTGAGGGGCTATTTCTGGCTCTGCCACTGACCTTTCATGGCAACACGTTCAAGTTCCTTGACCTTTTCATGTTTAATTTACCTTGCTGTGAAATAACAATAATGTCTACAATGATACATCAAAGAAAATTACCGCAGGATCTGTGCTCCTAATGCTCCCTAAGTCCCTGATCAGATGAGACTGAGCAAAGAGCACAGTATTTCTAGACTACTCTTCTCTGTGATAAACCTAATCTACTATGAGTGAGTCAATTGCTTTCCTATTGCTCATAGACTTGACAAAGCCACTTTAAAGTGGGTTAATTAAAGGTTTGAAATTATAATGATGAGTTCCACAACAGTTCTCACATTGCCAGTGTGCTCAGGAATCCAATCTGAAGTGCACAAATCAGCCAGCTGTAAAATCGGAGGTGGAATATAGGGAGGTGAGAAGAAGCTCTCCGAGATAATTTTCAGGAACTTTAAGCTCAATTGCTTGAAAGCATTTCAACTTCAGGTTTCTCCAACTTTCTATTTCTGAGTTACATCAGACTAAGAAATATCATGCCATTGCTGTCTCTGTGTTTAACTGTCTATTCAACAGCTGCTTTAAAAAAAGGTCAGCTTTTGTTAGATAGAAGAGTTCTTAAAAGTGCGAAAATTACTGCTCAAATGAACTTCTGCATTTCACAGGCAAACCTAATAACGGGGGAAATGAGGTGGCAAGGTGAATTTCCTCCCTAAGTAAGGATTCAGATCAGTTGAATTAAACTGAAAAGAGAGAAAGAAATTTAAACAAGAGTTAGTAGTATTTTGTTACTAGTTACTAGTTCATTTGGTGACATCCAATATCTTTTCAACATTAGTCATTCAGAAGTTAAATGACCCTGGCTGCAAATGATAAGACAAAGGGAAGGCATGCCAAAAAAGAGAGGAAGGGAGGAAAAAGAAAATTTAGAGACAAACTCATCTAGAAAAACTTATCCTCCATTCGAAAAAATATACATAGAGGCTAACTGTCTTTTTACAAGATATTTAAGGATATATGGTACTGAACATAAGCATAGAGATATATGACAATGTTATTGCCTATATTATAAGTCTTTGATACTATATAATGAGGTCATGAATTATCTATAAATGAAACATTATGGTCAAATCCACAAAGCACTTTGTATATAATATTAACCTGACATAAAGGTCCACTTCTCCCAATCTGATAAAAAAAATAAATTCTCCTTATAACTTAAGTCATCACAAGGTAAATCCAATTATTAATATGTGCCTCATATGTTTCTCTAAAATATTTAATCAACCTCTGTCTGGTGCGTGCCAAGTTATGCTCTAGGCATCAGGTGAACTCCTACCTTGGTGGAGCTGGCTTCTGTCGGTGGGGGAGACGTAAACAAACAAATACATAGTCTATCAAATGTGAAAGTGCTGAGTAGAGAATGAAACAGAGGAGGGAGCGATGAGCACTGGGATGGAGGATGTCTTAAGACACAAAGCAGGATTATAATTCCTGGCTCCAAAGTAGCCATGAGACCAGTGTGGCTTGAGCAGAGCAAATCAGGAGGAAAGTGGCCAAAGAGATAGGTGGAGAAGGTGGAGGGACCAGGTCACACTGGGAGGCCTTGGAAGCCAATGCAAGATTTAACTTCAGTTGAGGAACTGAACTATTAGGTGTTGAGCAGAAAAGTGACATCATCTGTGCTACATTTTTAAGGGTTCACTGTGGCTCCCTGCACTGGACAAGACACTAAGGAATGCATGGATGAATGGAGAATAGTCAGAGAGGACAGTTAGAAGCCCATTGCAATAATCCAGGTGAGAGATAGTGGTGGTCTGGACCATCGGGTAGTGAAAGATATGGGCAGATTCTAGAACACATAGTGCAAGAGAGGTGGTACGCAGATGGTGAAAGAGTAGGACTGTGCCGTGGGTGGCATCACTGGCTGTGGATAGATCCCTCTACCCTACCTGTTAAGGGAATAACCATGGGCAAATCATTTACCCTCTCTAAGTCTCACTTTCTTCTTCTGAGAGTACTTTATTAATATTTACCTCAGAGAATTACTGCCGTGTTTAAACGAGACACTGGATACAAAGTAAGAACGTTCTTAGTAAATATGAACTGAAAGAACAGAAATGGTAATAGCCACCATGAGCATGCTCAGAACAGGTCTCCTGAGCCCTGTGAGCCAGAAGCTCCCGCAGTGCTCAGGGAGGAGGTAGACAGGATCAACTGGCATTTTAGAATAATAACTTTGACTTCCCTGTGGAGAGCGGATTGAAAAGGGACTTAAGTGGAGACAAAGAGACAGCAGGCTGCTGCATTGTCCAGGCAAGAAATGAGGATAGAAGCTGGAGAAAGCTGAGCCGAGAGGGGCATTCCAAGGTAGAACCACGCACAGGCTGTCTGGGGGTAGAGCCAGTGGAAAACGGGTTAGGGAGTCGCAGCACTCATGGAGGAAGGGCGCTCTGAGTTAATTCTAGGGAGTGTGGATGAGGATTCCACACAGCAGCACACCACGCAGGTCTACAGACCACCACCAGGCCCCCTGGAGAAGCCAGGAAAAGGCCTGGCTGCCCGTCGCTGCGTGCACCTGAAGCATTGGTATTTTCTTGTTATGTGTTTAAATTATTACCTCGGAAGACTTCTCCCTCAGTTCATGTCAATGTTCAACAAGCAGGAGTGATCAGCCATAAAAACAAGGTAAATACAGACCACCTCTAGAATCAATATAATAAAGGCTGATGGAGAGGAATGTTCTCAAGGAAAACCTGCCCAAAGAAATTGTTTTCTGTTAAAACTATAAAGACATGACTTTGTTTACTCCTTTTGGAGCTCATTTGTGAGCCCTCTTGCAGCCTCCACTTAGAATCCGCACACAGAAGCTGTCTCCTTTGAAGCACTTCCCTGCCCTAATGAGCGTCGGGAAGGCCGATGTGCCTCTCCTCCCAGCCAGGGCAACCTGAGCGTGAAGGCCTCACGGCAGCTCCAAGCCCACTGACATTTAATTAGCGCAGTCGCTGTGATCTCAGCATGCCTGTCCAGATGAGAACCAGAAAGCACTACCCAGGGTGGGCACGAGGCAAATCCTTAGTTGGGAAGAGACAGATCTGCTTCTGCAAGTGGGACCTTCTGAGTATTTCCTGTTTGCTCTTTATGGGCACCGCTCTGAGCTAACTCTGCTGACCTCAGAGGAAAGCAAATCAATATATGAAGAGCCTCAGAAAATCTTGGAGGGGTAGACATTTTAAACAACACACACACTCTCCACACTTCTTCTGAGGAGCAATTGCAATCTATTTAGGGTATAAAGTTGCTCAGAGTGACAGCAAGACTGCATGTTGTGAGGACACCGTGTTTATCTCATCCTCCCCTCCCCTCCAGGCTGCAGAACTGATACTTCACATTCACACTGCTTAGGATAGGGATCAGAAGAGGACTGTCTGGCCCAGTTGATTTTAATCTGCTTCTCTGGCTCTAACCAGCACTTTGGAGTGTATCTACATTTCAGGTAGCAAATGTCACAGCCTCCTCTGTTCACTGTGTGGGCCCCCACACCCAACAAGGACTGCCAGTGACCTGCCAAGTGCCAGAGCCGGGGTTGTGTCTACAGCTGCACCTTGTTGATTGAGTTTAGGGCCACTTCTTTTGGGAGTCTCTCTCCTTTGCTTTTATATCCCATTCCCTCGGACCTCTCCTTGTAACCTATTCTGTGGGTGTCTCGTCCTCCTCCTTTCCTTTAAAGTTGGATATTACTCAAGGTTCTGTTCTCGATCTTTTACTCCTCTTATTCCAACTGCTTTTCGAGGGAAATCTCATCTACACCCATGATTTCAAATACCAGATGAATGTCTCTGTCCATCTGTATTCCAACCCTTCCTCTCCTTCCTCATAATCAACCACATACAGTCAACTGTCTGTTGTACACCTCCAAGCCAATGTCCCACCAGCTCCATAGACACCAAAGGTCCAGCACCAAGCCACTTCTCTCTCCACTCCATCTCCAAGACTCCTCCATCTCCAGTACTGCCATCTTGGACACCCACCAACATTATTCCTGGAAGCTATCTAAAACTTTCACATCATTTTCACACTCGTTAAGCCATTTGGAGTCATCAGTTAAGAGAAAGTGATGCTTGGACTTAGGAAAAGGCAGAGGTGATGGCTTCTCATTGCTCCTGGAATAAAGGCCAAAATCCTCAGCAAGATGTGCATGTACTCCTGATCTGTCCCTCCCTACACCCTCTGCCCCATCTCTGGCCCTCTCCCTTTCTGTGCCCTCGCTGAATGGTCATCTCTTCTTGTTTGGTCAGTACAGACCATACACATAAAACAGAGAGGGGCTCCAGATCCTTACTCTGCTCTATGGGGACAATGCATACGTGCCCAGGGAGGAGAAAGTTATGAGTATTTGTCTGTTTTGGTATAAACCATTTCCCTGTCCAGAAATAGCAGGGTTAATTTCTTTAATTTCTGAGAGGGGGATTAACAAGAAGGAAATAAGCAACAATCAGCTTAGATTGCTACCAGAAAGGTGGAAAGCAAAAAAAGGAGAAGGAAGGGCAGGAAAGAAGAAGCAGCCTTCTCTGGGTCAGGTGATCAGTCTATAAGGCAATTAGGGAAGGAAGCTGAGAGGACAAAGGTCTGGAGTAGCTTTTTTTGGAAACTGGTCTGCAGACAACTTGAATAGGAATATCAGGGATAGATGGTAGTAAGTGGTTTCGGGCTCTGCCCCAGACCTATTCAGAGTGTCTGTAACTGGGGTTCAGGATTTGCTGCACACTATGATTTGAGACCCACTGCTTCAGACTGCAAGTTTAATACATAGCGTTTCCCAAGTTGTGTATCGAATGGAAGTAAAAAACTGCCCTTACCCCCAGCTAGGGTTCTTTAGTTTCCCCTCTGACCTAGACCCCTGAATCTGTCTCATTCCAATTACATCTGCCTTCACTCCCCCTCTTCTGCTCCTGTTTATCTTGATTCACTGGCACTCCTGATTCAAAATTAATTCATTCATATTCTCAATCTAATGAATGAACACAAGCCTGCCCTGTCAACTGGCCAGTCAATTCTCATTTATGATAAGCCTTCGACTATCTGTAGAATGTTTAACTCACAGATCCACTGCAGTGCAGGAAAGAACTTCCATCAGGGTTAGGCTTAGGGTCTAGCACAGCCTTCTTCATCCTGTTAGAAACTGCATGGGTATGTTTCCCTGTGTGTATGGGGTATGTGACACTCATACACAAAGTGGATTAAACATTACAAATATGAACATACAAAATGCTTAAAAGTAAATAACCCATCAGTTCTTACAAAGATATTTTAAATGTGGGACACAGGAATCTTTCCAACTATGACAAATATAAAAATCGTCTATACTAGTATTTGGCAAAATACACAAAGCTCCTGGGTGAAATCTGGTCTGCCCACTGTTTTTAAAAATAAAGTTTTATTTGAACACAGCAAGGCTCTTTTGTTTACATGTATCTATGGCTGTTTTTGGCAGAGTTGAGTATTTGCAACAGAAACAGTATGACCTGAAAAGCCTATAACATTTGCGCTTCACAAATTCCTGACAAAGTAATATACTCATAAATAGCATAAAGATTCAATTCTAGAAGGTATATTTTGAAGTTACCAATTTTGTATCTCTAAAATAGATCTTATTTCATCGATAACATAAATCCTGATGAGGGACTTTCCAAAATTTTCCCCTACTATATAATTTCACTTGGTTGTGGCATAACAAGGACATTTTTGGTCTGGCTGAGGATAACTATTTCCTTTTAGGAGAACTGATTTTTTTTTTTTTTTAGCACAACAGTTTAACTTCTGATATTATTTTGTCCCAGTGGCCTGCCACTTTGCTGGGTCCCTGTAGGTAATTCTGAGACTAAAAATGCACCAACAGCCACAAAACCCAAAGGGTGAGCAATCTTGCTACATACGAAGTAAGACTGACATACCCGCATGGTTCTTGTGGCCATTACTTCAGGAGGAGCTATTTTCATACATTACTTTAATATTCTAGTATTAGGTCTACTACTAAGAGTATTATTTGGATCCCTCTATCCAGGCATTCCAAACTATCTCATAGTCCCTCAATGTGTCTTCAGGATACAGTGCCAGTTAGCGTTAAACTCTCTTCATTTATGTTCAAGCTGGAAAAGCAAGCTAATCAATAAACATTACAGGCAGATACCTGCAAACACACACAGAAACATGTATATCCAGAATATTCATGCTTTCACATAAATGTTATTATATCGGCTTATGTGTTTACTAATTATGTTTTCTCATGGGCTCATTTACAATTGATTTATCTTTAAAGACTTGCTTAATAACATCAGGGTATAAATTAGTAAATGAATAAAGTACGGTCATTAGACAATCCTTTTAAGACTTTTTTTTTTTTTTTGAGACAGAGGCTTAAGTTGTCACCCTGGATGGAGTGCTGTGACATCACAGCTCACAGTGAGTCTCCTGCCTCTGCCTCCCAAGTAGCTGGAACTACAGGCACCTGCCACAATGCCTGGCCATTTTTTGGTTGCAGCCTCCATTGTTGTTTGGCGGACCCGGGCTGGATTCGAACCCGCCAGCTCAGGTGTACATGGCTGGCACCTTAGCCCGTTGAGCCACAGGCGCCGAGCCTTAATAATGACTTTCAATAATGCTTTTGGGTTGATGAGTATTTTCTAAGAAAACTTGGGTGCTATTTGTCCTTGTGTTACTTTGTTCAGCATTTTCCAAAATCATGAATGTCTCATTCATTTTATGGCAACACAAGGAAGACCTAAGAAGTCTAAGAAATGATTTAGCAGCAATATATGCTATGTTACCTTTCAATAAATATTTCTATTTTTATTTTGAGGTTCCTGAAGTCCTCTGCAGTCTGGTAAGACTTAGTTCCTTGTAGCTAACTCACAGGTGCACCATACTGCTCCTCCCTCGCTGTAAGGATCCAGAGAACCTAACTTACACATACACAGCATGTGAATACAGCTCTGCCTCTGAGCATTATTTTCCTTATGATGGAAAGCCTTCCTCTTCCTCTCTTTTCTCTGCTTACCTCATTTTTTTTAAGAGTCAGGGTCTTGCTCTATGGCCCAGGCTGGAGTGCAGTGGTATCATCTTAGCTGGCTGCAATCTATCAGCTATCCTCCCATCTCATCAACCCCCACAACAGCTGGAACTACTGGTGCATGCCACTGAACCTGGTTATTATTATTTTATTTTTTTGTAGAGACAGTGTCTTGCTACCTTGCCTAGGCAGGTCTTAAACACCTGGCCTCAAGTGATCCTCCTGCCTCAGCTTCCCAAAGTACTAGGATTGCATGAATGAGCTAGCACACCCAGACCACTTAACCTCAGTCCATATTACTCTACTTCCTTTCTAATTATCTACGGCACCCATTGACTGTAACAGTTACTCATTTACTCAATCAACCAAAAGTATTTATTGTACCAAACACATTCCTATATATTGGGTGACATTTATGAATAAAATGGAGTTTGAAGCCTAGAAGAGGAGACAAAGAAGTAAACAGACAACAAAAATTCAGTGATAAATATTCTACCATTGTAGTCAGCACAGTGTGAGAAGCGAATCACACAGAGGGTGTTGGGAGAGGCATCAACCCAGACCTTGGGTAGGGTAATGGTAAGGAGCTCAGGTTCTAGAGTCTGACTGTCTGGTTTGGTGTCTAAGGTGTATAGATGGTGAGAAAATCATAAATTCCATTATGGATATGGTTAAGTATGAGGGGCCTAAAAAGATGTCCAAATGAAGATCTTGAGCAAACAGTTGGAGGTACCAGTCTGATGTTCAGAAGAGAGGGCCACACTGAAGATATAAATTTGGAATTTTTCATGGTACATCTGATGTGTACAGTCATGCAACAGAATGAGCCCATCTAGGGAGTGACCGTTGATTAAGATAGGACACTACAGCACTCTGACTAGAACACTGCTAAGAGTGAGAGAGAACAAGAGAGAGAAGTAGGAACCAGGGAAGGAAAACAAAAAGACCCAGAGCCTATGTTGTGTAGAAACTACACAAAGAAACAATTTTACAGACAAAAGATTCACCAATTGCATCAAATGTTAGTAACTCAGTCAATTAAAATGTGGAATGAAGACAATGCTAAGATTTATCAAGGTTTATCAAGGTGGTAGTGACTGGTGGTGTGGCCTCACCAAGTGCTGTTATGCTGGCATGGTGAGAATAAGACCTTGGCAAAAACTGGTTACAGAGATAATTGAAGAGAGGAATTGGAGATAGAAACCATGTAACCATGTGTCATCTTTAGAGATGTTTTGCTATAAAAGGAAGCAGAGTTATGGGCCACTGGGCTGGAGGTTTTTTAAAGAAGCAGATTTGCATACTTCAATACTGAGTGAATGACCAAGTGACTGAGGACAGAGAGAAACCGATGTCTCTCTCTGTTCCTCTACCCCTCTCTGGTTCATTCTCTACTTCCCGCCCCTTTTTGGCTCTTCCTCACTTATTTACCCAATCACTTGCAATGTGATTGTCTTTGTGCCTCCCTCCTTTAATGAAAGGTATGCCCCATGAGGACAGAGGCTCTGTCTCATTTCCCTACCCCATGTATTCCCTACTCAGCACTCAACTGATGTCTATAGAACATTCATATGTCCATAGAGCAGTGGTTCTCAAGCTTCCTAATGCCATGATGTATTTTCATTGTTACAAAGGGTTTTTGACCTACAGGTTGAGAACCGCTGCCATAGAGGAACAACAAATGTGCCTCAAAGAGGAGACATCTAACAAGCATATAAGCTTATTGAGAGGAGGGATTGGGTCTGTCTCCTTACTCTTTTATCCCAGTACTGCGAATAGCAGTTTTTCACAAGCCCAGACAGTTAGAATAAGTCTATTTTCTGTAATTAAATATGATAATCTCTTGATGATATAAAGGAGTTTTTTCCATTTGAGTTCACATATTGGAAAGATCCTACATTATAAAAGTCTTTCTATGAAGTGAACTTAGTCATCTCACAATGACTAAGATGACTAAGATTCATCTTAGTGTGAGCACAGTGTGAGAAGCGAATCACACAGAGGGTGAATCTTATCCTCACACAGAGGGCAAATCTTATTCTCACCATGCCAGCATAACAGCTCTTGGATGAATCTTGTGTCTGGATTAAACACACTTCACAATTAATTATATTCATTTTCGATTGTACCTCAGAAGGCTTGATCGTTACCCCTGAGAACTGAAAAACAGCCACGTCCATTATTTTATCTGGTGTATTCTGCGAGACTCCTTTGAAAATCATAGTCTACTGTGTTGTACAATGCCCTTGTATAAATTCCTTTTAGAATTAAATACCAGTAAAAAGTTGGGCATTAATGAATAATATAGTTATTAATTATATTCTTGGTTCCCAAGAAGCTCAGAGCTACCACTGACTGATAAACAGTAAGAATATTAGCTAAGACCTGTAGCATACTTAGAACCCCTTTCCTTTTCAAGGCTCCTTATAGTACATCCTAACAGTCTAATTATACATGTGCATTTCTTGTTCAGCCCTAAATTCCTCTTGTAAGTAGACAAGGTATAAATTAATAGACACATATCTGTTGGTTAGTTATTCCATTGCATTATTTAGAACATAATCTAATCCTGTTATAGAGCCATCATGTCTCACCACCTCTGGTGTTTATATACATTTTGGAAAGTTTACTTTGCAAAGATAGCTAATGGAAACCCATCATATTTTCATAGAAAGTTGAAGACAGAGAAGCTGAGTGACATAAATAGTTCTCATAGAACATACAGAATGCAAGGGTGAATAATAGCTCAGCTGTTTGCACGATATTCCAGCATTCTAGCCAATGTATGACTGCATATGACTGCTCTACAAGCGCCTCTGTGAGTGGAAACCTCCAGCTGTGTTTTCTGCTTTCTGTACTACAAGCAATAACAAAGATGAAGTAATTGCAAGTTAGTTAAAACTCTTCAAAGTTATTAGAGATGAAAGTTATGTATCCAATTACAAACCCTTCCTTCTGCTTCTACAAATGAAGTAAATGAAGCAATGCTGATTACTACATATTAGCATGAGAAAACAGAAGCTGCAAAGAGGTGTACAGCAAAATCTCTAAGGAAAACATTATAAGTAGTCTGAGTGATCTATACATTTCACATGATTTCAGTATAAATTAAAGTTTAGCTATTTAATTTATATGCATATTCCTTGAAATGAATCTAGTTCACGCAATTATAGTTATGAAATAGGATTTTTTTTTTTGAGATATGATCTTGCTCTGTTGCTGGAATGCAGTGGCACAATCATAGCTCACTGCAGCCTCAAATACCTGGGCTTAAACAGTCCTCCAACCTCAGCCTCCTGAGTACCTGGGACTACACACAGGTGTGTGCCACCAGGCTTGGCTAATTTTTAAATATTTTGTATAGGCAAGATCTTGCTACGTTTCCCAGCCTGGGCTCAAACTTCTGGCCTCAAACAATATTCCTGCCTCAGTCTCCCAAAGTGCCTGGATTATAAGTGTAAGACACCAACATGGGAGAAACAGAATTTTTAAAGCAAAAAATGGATTAATTGAGATCAGGACTTCTAGAAAATTTCTTCAGCATGACATAAGGAATCCCAGTCCTTAAAACACCATGGTCATTCCCATCATCCCCTCTCTCTCTTTCTCACTCCCTCTCTAGAAAGTTAAGAAAGAGATATACATATTGGCTTTGGTTAGTGATCGGGGTCCCTAACAGTCTATGGTTCTAAAATATGCACTTTCCCTTTTTTGGGGGGTCATAAAAGCCCTTCCTGATATCTCTAGCTCTTCCAATAAACTTTGAATTTAATGGATATAGTTGAAGTCAAAGCAGACAGAAGTCACAGACATAGCAACAGCCTTCTACATTGCCAAAATGATGCTCTAGTAATTATGTCACTCAGAAATAAATACATAACTAACAAACACAGTCTGTTAAGCAAAAGAATAATTGCTTCCACTAAACCTGTCTTCATGATTCTTACACCAAACTAACAATTAGGAAGTCCAATTTCAACCCATTTCCCATATTTCATGTTTTATTGTCCCCATTAATGATGAATTTGAGAGGTCTTTTAAATGGCCATAACCCAAAGAGTCCTGCTTGCTTTCTGAAAAATAGGTACAGGCCTATTAGAAGAATTAAATCTATTATACCTAGGCACTTTTTCTCACTATATTTTTCTTCGTGGAAAATTTCTTTTTTTAAATAAGGCTCACGGCTGCCCACATTTTGTGAATCTACTACTAATTAAGTAGCCAAGACCCACTTACATGAAACCATTAAAGAATAATTCTAGGATACTATATACCATAAGCTAGTGTAAAATTATACATGTGGTTTTGGGTGAACATAACAAATTTAAGAATTCAAAACAAAGCGAAGATCAGTTGTTGGTTGGAATTTATCTAGGAAATGGGGTAGCTAGGTTTCAATTTGGATTTTAAAGGAACTAAGGTAATACTAAAATGAGTTTTAACAATAGGAGTAGATATTCCATTAGTTCAGATGAAAGGTGGCATCATGACAAAAATAAGAAAAGTACCTACAGGAGGGAAGATATTGTAGGGCCCGGTCTATGTAGAGTTTACTGACAAGATTGGCAAAGAGTAATCTATAAAACTAAAAAGAAAGTGAATAGCATTTGAATGAGATGCCTAACTGCCAGAATGCTGATATCAGCTTTATAGAATCTTATTAATATTCATCTTATATAGTGCCCGTATTACACAAAATATTATCAGTATGCATACATTTCTACAAGAAATCATTTCCCTAAACTCTTCTTGGGTGTCTACCGTAATTTTAGGTACTGTACTTGGCAAGGGAACAGAAAAAAATAAAAGACATTTTAACATGTCTCTGAGCATAAGGAATTCATACACCAGTAGCACAAAGTACCACCAACTTAGATCACAGTATTGATGACAAAAGAAAAATACCTTTATCAGATTTTAATTATAATATTTATACTATGTAATACCAAAGCTTTAAAATGTATTATTTACTAGTCACTCATTCATTCATTCATTCTTTATTTAGTCACCCATTTGTGCAAGATTTGTCAAATGCCCACCACAGTTACCAATAAGTTTACTCAATTCAAAATTGTAGTTCATTTCATACAAAGATATAATGCCACATAAGATCCCTATCACTATTACCAAAAGAAGTTCCTCTCTGAAATACCAACCGTGCATTTTTGCAGAAGCTGTTTCCACTGCCTATAATGTCTTCTCCCACCCTTCTAGGCTTCAAGATTCAGTTCAAGTGTCATCTCTTCCACGATGCCTCTCCTGACTTTGAGAGGAAGTGCATTTTATATAAACCTCCATTGTAATACAACTACATTAATTACAATGATTTTTCTGTCTCCCTCTTCCCCTTATATACACCTCACCGTAAGCTTTTTTAGTCACCTTTCCATCTTAGCACCTAGTGTAACATAAGAAGTGATCAATAAATGCTCTGGAATGACTGTCTTATAAAAATGCAGCTGAGATGTGTTACACGTGATTAGTATAATATTCAACAGCTGGTCTGGGGGTGGGTGCGAGGTCAAACTACCCACCTCTTTTTTTGCTCCTTTAAACATGCCAGGGTGATTGCTACTTTCTAGCACTGGGATGCTTCCCTGAAACCTCCCTCCCCCAATTTCATACTGCTGGCTTTTGTTTTTTCACTTAGATCTGGCTTCAGTTTCATCCCCTCAAAGAAAACTCCTTAAAATGAACCAGTTTCTGGGAGCCTCCAGTTTCTATCTTTCCCCACACCCTCTTCTCAATTCACTGCTATCTCTCTGATTTGTCTGCTCTTCATGCTCCCAGCCAGAATGTGAATTCCCTGAGCTGATCTGCTGTTGATCTTCTCTGCTGCTGTGTTCCCAGCACCTGGCACACTGCCTGGCATCTAGGAAGCACTACATCTATGCAGTGGAATGAATGAAATGAGAAAGGAATTCACCTCTTTTACTGTGTAAATGGCAAACTCACATCTCAAGGGCTGAATTCAGCATGCCAGCGAATTTTGTTTGGCCTGCTCAGTGTTTTTAAAAATCTTGAATGAGCTGCCAACATTTAAGTTAGAAGATTCCAAATTTAAAAAAAATTTCCAAGTTCATGCTTCTTTTGAAATATTGGGGGAAGTGGAAATCTAGTTCTTGTCATCCCAATTTGTAAGTCAGCAGAAATGAGTAATGGCTTCTTGCTTTGGAAGAGGGGCATCGGCCCATCCCAGTTCCAACTGCACCCAGATCACTCATTCACGTGCCTTGTCTGGCTGTGAAGGTGGTTTGGATTTTGGCTCCATTTCTTCTACTAAAGCTTTCTCTGTAGCCCATGCTTTATATCAACCTCATGTAATTCCTGTAAGCACTGTCCTAATGGGTCTTTCGGAATTTGCCGTTAAATCTTGGGATGTATCTTTGGAGATGAATTACATCAGAACTTAATTTATTATTATTTATGCATAATAATATGGAAAGATTATATAATTAAATGCAAAAACTGAACTCATTACACACTAGAAGAAAATTTAGGGAAGTGTTTATCTAATCTCAAGGTAGAGAAAGAAAATTATCATTAAAACATTAAAGGCCAAAGAATCAGAAAGAAGTAGATATAACTAACACAACTGATCAAGAGTTATTATTCTTAGTTAAAATTCATTCAGTAAGGAAAAATGAACACCAATAGAAGAAGGGATAAATACATTTTCAAGTAATTCATAGAAGAAATATAAATGACCACAGAACACATTATAAGATAGTCCATTTTGCTAGTAATCCAAGATATGAAACAGAACATGATTCTCCTTTCATTTATCATTCATTAATTCATTCAACAAACATTTGTTAAGCAATCATTATTTCCAAACACTATCATTTTGGCAAAGATTTTTTTTTTAATTTTTCTTTTCTTTTATTTATTTATTTTTTTGGCCAGGGCTGGATTTGAACCTGCCACCTCTGGCATATGGGGCCGGCGCCCTACTCTTTTGAGCCACAGGCGCCACCCAAGATTTTTTTAAAATAGTAATAATTCTTAGATTCAGTACGATAAGTACCATCATAAACTGTGGAAAACAATTTAACAATATACATCAAGAAGTATAAAATAGTCACTACCCTTTGGCCTGGTAATTAAACTTCTTGGAATTTATCCTAGGGAAATAATCAGTGTGGCAGACAAAGATTAATGTATGAGGATGTTAATCATATAGTAATTTGTAATATCAAATACTTTAGAAACCTAAATGTCTAACAATAAGGAGTGATTAAATAAATTATGGTACATTCAAATGATGAACAATTATGCAGACATTACATTTTTGAAGACCATTTAGTGATATGGAAAAGTGCTCATAAAATTTTTTCAAGCCTATATTTTGAAAAGAGTCTTGTATAACCAATTAAAATGATCCATTCTTTCTGGCCTTATGATCCAGGAGCTATTTTTGCTTTCCACAGCTTGCTATCTAATACTTCTTCTCATTCGGCAAAGCACATAACATTTCTCCATAAACTTCTAACTCCAAGTAGGCATTTAATGAAGGGTCTCATACAGAAAGACAGAAATTGCTATATGACACCACAGAAACAATATGGCTTCACATATACTAAACATACACAAAGTCATGAACACTGCTCTAGACTGTGGGCAGTAACTGTTCCACAGATAGCAGAAATAAAGAGGAGAAGGAATAGGAAGCACCTAGAATATAAAAGAACAAGACCAAAGCAGAGAAATGAGACAAAGAGGCAGAAGGATGGGGTGCAGAACACACAGATTTAAAAAGGACACTTAGTTGAATTTTAAGGAAATTCTCAGCTGACACCATAGTATTAGAAGTTAAGAAATTCCCTTTTTGATATATTTATAGTTTTATGTAGATCAGACAAGACGCTTACAAGAAGCATTATTTGTTTCTTGTAACACTAACCACAGGAAGGGCCAAAAGGGATGTCATGGTAGGAAAAGCAGAACTACCTCACTACCATGAAAAGAAAACAACAAAAATTGAAAGTCTGAGTGCACCAGAATAACCTGTCTATACACAAGATGATTATAGTAAAACAAGGAGGAAGTGGCCTCTTGGTTTTGGAATTACTGAACTGTGCAAAGGCAGAAACCAATCTGCACAGTCATTTGCGTTTAGGAGCCAAATGATTCCACATCCACAATAAAAAGGGCAAAACCTGGACTTGGTCAAACCACTGTACACAACTACACAGCCACTTCTAACCAAGGCTTGCAACCACCGCTCGTTTGCATTTGTGCCTTGGTGTGCGACCTATTTAGATAATGCGTCCATAAGGAACTTGGCAACCAAGGTTGGCCTCCCAAGAAACCAAATGCATATAATATCCCAACCTAGAGAAAGCCAGAAGAGTCACTTGGAGAACGATCCACACAACACAGTGACATCTGATAAGTTTTCATGAATAATTGGTGGAGGAGAATCACCCATAAAGAACACTTTTATAAACAGCAAGGTGACAATTCTTATGCCACTATAATAAAATGTGCTGACAGTTGCTTAACTCCACACTGTCACTTGCATACAATAGGCCAACATATTTTTCTATTCTTATACCCCCTTTGAGTTCTAAAAGGGACCCATATGGACATGCATTTCCTAAAAACTCTTACAGTTTAATCACAAGGCTTAAAGCATTCAGCAATTCAGAATTTCCTTCTTCCCTTTACTCAGCCTGATCTTTGTTCTCTCTCCTGAAGGCTAGATTTGTTTATATATCCCTACGTTGTCTCTTCACTGTTCTACAAACTATTGCTTTTCCAGTATTTTGATTTGAGGAGTTTAAAAAGCCTCTAAATATTCACTCAATATATTTTCACCTCCTTAATCTTCTCTGTTCCTTTCAATATGTTATTTTTAACCCCTTGTTGCCATTTTAATACTTCTGAATTTCCATTCCTTCCGCCTTTGTCTTTGAATACATCTGTTCTCCTCTTTAGCACTTTAACAAACTCAAATCCACCAGAATGCCATCTTCATTTTTAACTTCCTTCATATCCAGGCTACTTTATTTTCTTTTTTATGTCATCTTTTCACCTGTGACCAGCTCCTACATTCTTTATCCTCTTTCACCTTTCTTCTCAACATGCAATTTAGCCTTTTTAAAAGTTGGTATCCACTGCTCTTATACTTAGTCTGCTTAAAACTGACTCACATAAGTCTTTTCTTGACCTTGACATCTGCATTGTTACTCCTCATATACTGTGGATCTGGGATTGGCTTTTTAAAATTTCTCCACAAACACGGGTGTGATCAGGGCTCAAACATCTACCACTCTGCTGGCTGCGGGGCAAGTTCAGCTGATCCGGTTGTTCATTTCTCAATTAACAACTGCGCGGTCAGGCTTTGTTCATGGAGCTGCTCACGTGGATGGGAGCAATGACTTCTCAGATAGAGTAAAGACCAGCTTTCACCCAAGGAAACAGAAGTGGCTCTATTCCCCTAATTCCTTCATCTCAAGCTCATTACTGCTCATCCCACTCCAGTCATCCTTGCCTTTTCCCATCCCCAAAGTGACAGCTTCTAAAGTATCTCTTTGATCCTGTACACGTACTGTGTCACCATGTGTCTATGTTTGTTCTGGTAGCCCATATGATTTTAATTCTCAGCCTGCGAGTTCTTTCTTTCCACTCACATTCAATCCCTGGTCACTTCTCTTCTAGCTTGACTCAATTCTTATCATCTGATTTCTCTTTCTCTCTGAAATGACCCCTTTTGCACATCCTAAATTTTCTGCTTCCTTCAACTTGTCCTTCATCTTGGCTTTTTAATTCCTTAACACTTCAAATGCCCTTCTTTGTAGCTATAACTCAATGACACTTACTTCTTTCTGTTATATACATGCATTTTGACAGACTATGAGAAACCTTAAAATCTTCTCAATGAGTCAATTATGTTATAAAACAGCAGCTTCTTGTTTGTATCTTTTAGAATATGACTCCTTTCCAGAAACTTTTGTAAAAATTACACTCACGTTCACATATATTAGGAAGTGTTACAAAAGGTATAGGAGGGCATAAGAAAGCTCTAAAGAGCCTCCTTTAAAAAGAAATCTACTCAGAATCTGACTTTATATCTATCAATGTTTATTTTATCAACTGATAAGATATATGGGGAAGCAGGAGAAGAGAGAGAATGACAATGGGAGAAAATAGTGAATAGAAGATGTTTGTGAACATCTTCAAAGTTTGAACCTCATTCTGTAAAAACAAGGGCGCTACTCTAGACAAAATCAAATTGGCAAATGTACATGTACAACTGTTTACTTCTAAACAAATCTGCATTAGAAAATGCAAATTTAAAGTTGATATTCATGTTTAAGGAATTAAATTTATTGAATACTCAACAGGTACCTGTTTTTGTGAGTTATATATTTGTGAGACAAATCCTCTACATAAAATGTAGCCTCATCTTTGTTAGAAGACCACTGTAAACCAATTAGAGGCTGCCACTTTGAGGCTTCTGCAAAAAGCATGTCAATTTATTATTCAAGGGGGTCAGAGGCTGCCTGCCAGCTCTGTCCCAATGTGAGATGGGGAACCCCTTCCTCCATGTTCCCTTTCCTATAGCCTCTACTCTCTCCTTGGGGACTTCCGTTTGCTGTCAAGGTTTGCATGCTGCTCAGGCTCTGACAAACATCTGCCTCTTCCCTCCAGGCCTGACAGTTCTGGGTGCCAAGTATGACTTTCCTGTGGCCTGTCCCCCTAGTGTTCTCTGAAGTACACAATCAGACATCCTGGGAGCTGGCTCCTCTCTTTAGCTCAAATGTAAGACAGCAAGAGCTGAATAAATGAAGGGACCAGAACTTGAAAATAGCACAATAAGCCACAGACATAACACGTGACCAAAAGGATGAGCAAAATAATATAAAGATATAAAATGTGACACCTGATGGGCCAGAATATAGATATTGTGTCCGACATCTTTTGGAGAAACACCATCATCTCCGCCCTCATCATCCCCATGATCACACTCCAATCCTTGGTTGTAGGCATTCTTCATCACATCCACCTAGCAACAAAAACCAAAAGGTTTGAAATGCCACAACAACATCCATTTTAACTTGTTTATAAATTATAATTAAGAACTGGGACACTTCATGAGACTCCAAAGGACAAAAGTACTCTAAATGAAAATGCCCTTCAAAACCATCTTTATTGAAATGAACACATTAGAATTTTCCTATAATATTCCATTGTTTTCCTTGGGAAATTTTGCTTTGATTTTTGAATGTTGATAGTGCCAAAGATCCTATAAATTAGAATATGCAAACTGGCTCAGATTTAATTATTTATTACAGACCCACTGGGTAACATGGAGACATGGTGCTGGATTCTGAACTGGGTACTAAGGATCCAGCAGTGGACAGGACAAAGTTATCTCCCCACAGGGAACTTACACTCCAGTGGGACACTCAGCAGGTAAAGGGGAAAACACAACAGAGTAGTTAGTCCTGTGGTAGAGCAAAGTGTGAGGTGTGAGGCTCTTATAAAGCCCAGAACAGGTGCACCTAACACAGGCAAGAGGCTGAGAGGGGACCACAAGGAGGAAGTGGATAAGGAGGTAACATGTTGTCTGCCCAGCAAACAGTATGTTCAAAGGCCTATTGTGCAATACTGTTGTTGAACAGATACATAATTCATTGCCCCATTTAACAATAGGATAGGACATCTGTTGCTCCTCTTAACCCACTGCCTATAGATTTAACCTCCTATTAAATATATGTTAAATCAAACTATATGTTTTCTCTCTCCTTATCTGCCCTTCTTGAGTCTATCCTTTACCAATAAAGTGAAAGCAAGAGAGTATGGTGCCAGTCTTCCAAGGGATTTCCCAATAGCACCAACAATGGCTCTGATGAGAGTGGGATTTAGTTACTGAGGCACTGAGCTATATGGTTTGAGTATGTCCTCAATGATCTTGAAACCCAGTGCTTCTAAAACATACCTACATTTATTCATAATTTGCATGTTATGAGGAACAAAGAAAATATAATTTCCACTATAGCAGACCCACTAACGATCTGTGTGGAATCTCTACCAAGGCTCTGCACAATTTCCTCTAGGCCAGGAATTATTCAACATTCCACTGACAAGAATAATTATAAACAATGTGGGTTTTATTTTTATTTTTCAGTAAGTGGTATAAATAAAATTTTTGAAAGGTACGATTACTTTTTTTACATACCTTCCTCATATATGCCAATAAACTATGAAACTAACTTTTTTTTTTGGTTGCAGCTATCATTGTTGTTTGGCGGGCGCAGCCTGGATTTGAACCCGCCAGCTCAAGTGTACATGGCTGGCACCTTAGCTGCTTGAGCCACAGGCGCCCAGCCTAAACTATGAAACTAAAGCTGACTTTTTTTTTCTAGCGAGACACATTTGCATATAGTTTAGTAGACTGTGACAATTTGGTTAAGAAAAGGTCTTGGAATGGATACAATTACTAAAGCCATAAGTCCCTCTGCCATCACAGGGCCTTTCGGAGGTCATTCATAATGCTAGGTCATGGTGTTCCATTACGCCTTGGTAGAGCAGTGAAAGTCACCAGACTTTTTTTTCTGGTGTGTGTATGTTGAAATTATCCCTTTTAGGCTACACATTATTAACACAGCTTTTTAAAAGTTTTCTTACCAATTCCCTGGGTCTCATGTTAAAAAGAATTCTTTCTGCATTCTCGCTGTCGTGTCTGCTTTCCATAATGGCCAACAAAAGCTTGGAGGCGTTGTTCTAGATACACAGATTGAGTTAATGCGCATGCAAAGTCTATTTCATGGATTAATGATCCCCTGCATTTCTTTTAATTGAGATTACCAGGGCTATTTTTTCTTTAATCAAACAGAAGTTAAAAAATGTCAATTTCTTTTGTCTTAACATTTTAAAACAGAATTTTTAACATATTGCTAACACAAAATAAAATTAATAAATCATGAGAGACACATTACAAGGGATATTTTAAATATTGGTGAAAAGGTGCTTTAAGTGCGAAGTTGACTCACCACATACACTAAAGTATAATCATATTTTTCTTCACTATTTCCTAAGTAAGCATTTCTTTGATGACATCTTCACAAGAAAATAAGGTGAACAAATATCAATGACATATTAGATGGTATACAATTGAAAGAATTTTGCAAAATTGTTTTTAAGATGAAATATTAACAAATATTAGCAAATCAAAAATTTAAATAAATCTGAACAATAATTAGAATTAATCTATAACATTCTAAATTCCTGAGTCAGAAATATGAATTTGCACATACCAAAAAAGTAAAGTTCCAGGATTAGTGGAGATCTAAAATGTTTAGAGCAATTTGTACAGATCTCCACAGAATTCCAAGCTATTAAATAAAACCTTGGTATCACTAACAGTGCTCTTTAATGAACAATGCTCAGTAGGCCTTCAGAATACTATTGGCAATGTGGTATTTTTTTTAATCCAATCTTCTTTTTCATACTATGTCAGGATAATAGATATTTTGTAAATGACCTACTAAAATATGAATTAATTTGAAAGTACAAGAGTCTATATATACTTAAAAAATCAAATGGAAATGTCAGTCTTAGTAGGGGATTTTCTTCCAAAAGACATTGATCTTAAAAAAACAAAACAAACAAAAAAAAAACAACCTCCTTACCTATTTAAAAATTAAACGCATCATATTCACAACTTACTTATGCAAATAAAAATAAAAAGGAAGTGACAAGATATATTAATATACACAAAAATTCACAGACTCTTCCATTAAATGCAGTGTTAAGTATGCTTAAAATTATGATTTAACAATCAAATTCAGTAGTGAATGTTATAAAACTTTGATGTTTTTAATATGTCATCTCTATAATGTTATAGAGAATTTATTATTTAAAGCACCCTACTCATCAAAGCCCCTCAAATTTGCCAGTATATATGTTAGTTTGTCTTACAAACAATGTTCTCATATTAGCACTGTGTAAAAAATCTCATAGATTATTTAGAAAGGTACATTCATCTCATTTATTAAGTAAAAAATTATACTTAAGATATTTCAAGTCAAGTCCATACAACATTTGATATTGTAGATATACTGTGATTTATCCAACATACCATATTTTTAAAAGACATAAATAAATTTTATTAAAATAAACATTTAAATAACCTTTCTTTAAAAAAGCATTTTTATTTAAATAGCTGGGAATCTCTTTGTACTGTTATTAAGTTATACCCCATCATTTAATTTTTCACATATGTTTGGATTTGTAAATAATCTGATGAGTCATTCAGTTATTTACTCTATTAAGTTATGTTAATTTAAAATGAACTCTAAAGATATAGTCTTCAGCTGGGCATAGTGGCTCATGCCTGTAATCCTAGCACTCTGGGAAGCCAAAGCGGGTGGATTGCCTGAGCTTGTAGGCTCGAGACCAGCCTGAGCCAGAGCAAGACCCAGTCGCTAAAAATAGCCAGGCATTGTGGCGGGTGCCTATAGTTCTAGCTACTTGGGAGGCCAAACCAAGAGAATTGCGTGAGCCTAAGACTTTGAGGTTGGTGTGAGCTATGACACCACAGCACAGTACCAGGGGCAACAAAATGAGACTCTGTCTCAAAAAAAAAAAAAAAGAAAGAATGAAAAGATATAGTCTTTAAACAAATTAAGCCTTCAAAAAACCAAAAATTAACATATTCTTCTTAGCAAAGTATCTCAAGAATGGAAGAAAAAGAAAGTATCCAATGTACTCAGCCCTACTATGAAGCATCCTACTCATCAAAGCTCCTCAAATTTGCCAGTATATATGTTAGTTTGTCTTACAAACACTGTTCTTATATTAGTACTATGTAAAAAATCTCATAGATGTTCAGAAAGGTACACTCATCTCATTTATTAAGTAAAAAATTATACTTAAAATATTTTAAGGCAATTCCATACGACATTTGGACAGTTATAGCCCAAGAAGAAGGGGAAAGGTGAGAGGGAGGGCAGGGGAGGAGGAGGGTGGGTGAAGGGAGAGGGAGGGTAATAGGTGGGATCACACCTATGGTGCATCTCACAAGGGTACATGTGAAATTTACTAGGTGTAGAATATAAATGTCTTAACACAATAGCTAAGAAAATGCCGTGAAGGCTATGTTAAGCAGTTTGATGAAAACATTTCAAATTGTATATAAAACCAGCACATTGTACCCCATAATTGCATTAAGGTACACAACTATGATTTAATTTAAAAAAAAAAGCCAAAGATCAAGGTCTCTAGATGTGGTTGTTTTTATAAATTAAGAGTAAAGATGAATTTAAGATAAACTAACAAAAATTTTTCAAATTAGTTGAAATTAAGTGCATGTTCGCCAAGGCAAGAGGTTTCAGTAACTGAAGCATGATGCTAATGAGCAAATAGCACAAATACAGTCTCCATAAGGATCACCTTCATTCTAATCTATGAACAAAAAGATCCAAGGAATATACACATTGCAAATAAAAACACTGAAAAATTAAAAGCTCTTCTCTCCTACTAAAGGAAGACTTTTAGCACAGTCTCCACATAAGTAGGACATAATGTATACCATTCTATCCCTAAACCTACATTTAGAAAAAGAAATATAAAAAATATCATTCCTATTCTATTCTTTTTGGTCAAAAATTTACCCATACAAAGTTAAATTTAATTACATATTCTCTACAATATTGGACATACCTGCCTTTATAGACAAATTGTATTTAATCAAAGATTTTTTTTTTACCAGCTTAATACTAAACACAATAATATGATCTTTAATAATTCATCTCAATGGAATATCATGCCTTAGCATTTGGGATTTATATAGTTTCTTGTATATTCATTTGTCTATTTCCATTTGAACTAAAATAATTATTTTAAAATGCCATTGTGTTGAAACACATTCTTCTTAGTAAAGTATCACAAGAATGGAAAAGCAAATATCCAATGTACTCAATACTAATGTGAAGCCTGTAGATGAACTAATATTCCCACATAAGAGAAAAACTCAATTTAATTTAAGCTGAGGGAAAAAGGGAGAGAAAAAGGGAGAGGAAAGAGGGGATCCATGTGCTCCCACCTAATGTGCACAAGGCAAGGGCATAGGGTACTCCTGCTGGGTGCACCCACAGGACACAACTTTACCACAGGGACTTCGTTGCAACAAATGTAAACATTGTCATCTAATTGTTTGTACCCTCCTATTAATCTGAAATTTTAAAAATGTGAAAAAAATATAATGTAAAGGACAACTTTTAGAAAGAAGAGGGTTATAAAACTAAAATGCAGCACTCCTTTGACTTTTTCTAATTAATTGTGACTTGCTAAATGCAATTCTGTAGTCAAGGTGCATTAAAAATATATAGCATAGTAAATGCTCAGCTCCTTTTGCTTTTCTGGATAGTGAAAAATATAAAACAAAAATGGAGGAGAAAGAAGAAAACAAAGCAAATCCTGCCCCTGAGCATGACCTCAAAGTTAATTTCTGTTGTATCAGGAATTTAGTAAGTATTGCCTTCCCTTCCTATCAACTGATTAGCTGAAAATACGATAATATTTTGCTTTTTACAACAACCAACTCTGAAAAGAGAGTTTTATATTATAGAAAATACAGCTTTCCCTGCCTGAATGATGATTTTACCATACCTTTAGCTGGAGCACCAGGTCCATTCGGTATTTACCAAGAGGGTTTATATCATTTAGAATCAAAGCAATGATGATATCGATCCCATTAGATTCATGAGTAGCAATACAAGTCTTGAAAACAAAATGTTTGTAAAATAACATTTTAGCCACAACATAGCACTAGACATAATAGGATGTAAAATAACAGTATCACCTCAGTTGTTCATTTTTTAATCTTTAAAACATGATTAAGATTTAACTTTGAGCATCTGACTCATTTTTTTGTGTGTACGGTCTGACTACAATTGATTAGTACTGATTAAATAGCTTTGTATGCAGAACACTGAGACAGATTCTGTGTGAAACACATATCTTTTAAAATGAACCATTTTTATAGAATTTTGAAGACCGCTGGTTAAGTTACATACTCTGTTAGTCAATAAATTTGAATATACCCATTGACAGAGGAGTTCCTTAAACTCAGAAATTAAAGATTTGATCTACCTTACAAGAATATTATTTATGAAAGCAGTGTGTCTCTTGTATTTGTGATTTGTAAGTAAATTTTATAGCAGTGATAAAGCATTTTAATTGAACTGCTAGTTAATGCTAAATTAGCAACAAGAGCTGCTGCTTTGCACGCTGAGTGGAAGACAGGCAACATCTTGGGGGATGAATGTCCATAATTTGAAGGTCAACTGTGTTAAGGTTTAACCTCAATTTTACAGAAATTAAAATCAGGAACGACATGGCAATCCATCAAGGGGTCTGAAGAATTAAACTAGCTCACCTTACAAGGGGAGACTTACATGACAAAGACCGTATTCAAGGCAACTTTGGAACAACTGCTTTTTTCACTGTGGGCCTCATTTCTTCCCTTTTATAAGGAAATTTTTACTCCCTTGACACAGGGGATAAGTATTTTCTACCTGTCTTCTACATTTCCTGAGGTTCTTCTGCTCATTAAAATGTTTGCCAGACTTGAAGGGAATCCATTTCCAGATCATCTCTAGAACTCACTAGCAACCTTCTTTCCTTCCACACACTTTCAGAGTGTGGGGAATTATATGGGGGTCCATGTTATTCCATAATGAGCTTTTACTTTTATAGCTTATTGGATTTTAGTAAATTACTTTCAAAAAATTCCTTTCTCTTATTAGACCCAAATTGGGGACCATTTTTACAGGCTTTCCATGAAATAGTAAAATGGACATATGCTATACATATTTTCTATTATAGTAATACAAGGTTCTATCAACAACAAAACTACATCCTAGAATTTATATGTTTTTCTTTAACTTTGAACAGTTACCTTTTCTTGTATAATTGCTCTAGGAGAGTGAAATATAATCCAGAGAAATACAGGGAAATATCCACAAACTCTTTTAGTATGTTGCATATACATCACAGAAGGAGAAGAATCCTCCATCATGAATTGTCAAATTATTTATGCCAATAATTGTCACGTTTTTATTCCACGTACCTATGTATGCATGTGTATATATACTTGTATATGTGTATATGTACATGGGTGCGTGCATAGATAATAGATATTCACTGTGAGTCTCATATACTGTGGGTGTATATCTATTAAGTACCACATAAATTGCAATGAAAAAGCAAACTTTTAAACATTTCTTTTCTATGTCAACCATTTGGTCTCAATGGCTTCTTTAAAATCTATATCCAGAAATGTTTGTGACTTGAAAACTTCTTCCAGAATGGATCCTCGCATGGGATGGTAGTTGTACGGTACCTGAGCAGATGCTGGGCTGTCAGCTCACTAACTTCTCAGGGCCACTGCCCTGCCCTTGACTGACCCAAGTGTCTTTCCCTCTACTCCTACAGCCGTGTCCTTGATGGAGACAAGATGGGGACTGTCCTTGATGTCCAAGAAAGTGGAATCAGAGACAAATATTCTGTAAAACAGAGTTGAAACTCTGCCTCCCCAAAAGTAATATACTGAAAAGGGCACTCTGTTTAGACTCCAAATCAAAAGTCCTGAGTTATAAGAATAGCTGGCTCTACAGCTTACTGATTCTGTCACTCTGAGACTCCACAAAGTCACCTAATCTCTGAGTCTAAATCTATTCATCAGCAAAACAGGAGCAATAAGACCTACTTCGTAGGTTTACTGCAAGAATAAAGGAGATAATATACCCTACCTACTGCAGTGGAGACAAAGGAGTCAGAGAAAGTTCATTCCACAAATCCTGGAAAGAGTCACTAAAGATGAAAACTGAATGATAGCTAAGAAACATATTTCACTCTTTTTAGTAAGGATGATTTTTATCATGAACATTTTCATGGATTTTTTTATGATAAAATTAAATAAAAATATAGCATAGTCTGTAGATGATCTAACTCACACCCACATAGGAGGAAAACTCATTTCAATTCAAGTTGGGGGAAGAGGGGCAAGGGGAGGAGGAGTTTGGGTGCTCCCACTTAATGGGCAAAATGTAGGGTGTATGTCACACCTTTTGGATAGGGGATACAACTACAAGAGGAACTTTACCTAACAAGTTCATTTTGTACCCTCACATTAACCTGAAATTAAAAGAAATATATACATGGCATAGGATCTGCTAGTTTACAATTCGGACTTTGTATGTTTTTATTAGGAAAGCAAAAATATCTAGCAAAGAAAGATCTTTTAAATGCACACACAAAGGCTGACTCCGTCCTCAGTGCAGTCACTTTGGTGATCAGTTTCTGCGTGAAGCACAGCTTTCACCCTTACCTGATTCTCATGGCATGGGCCCTGGCAATACTCAGTCAGGCTCTCCAGAGTCTGGTTGACCAGTGCCACATTCTTCTCATTGATGTAGAGACCCAGCAGGCCCAGGCCACCGGTTGTGCTTCCACAAATGCAGTCCAAAAATTGAAGGGTCTCACAGACTAGGTTGTAATTTGTTTTGTTGTTTTGATTCCTCAAGAAGTGCTGAGGGCAGAAGAAAAAGATACCTGAGGGAGGGCTTAAAAAAATCAAGTTGCTGTCCTTTTGCTGGGTGGCTCACGTCTGTAATTCCAGCACTTGGAGAGCCTGAGGCAGGTTTGAGACCAGCCTGAGCCAGGGTAAGACCCCCATCTCTAAAAAAACAGTCAGGTGTTGTGGCGGTGTCTGTGGTCCCAGCTACTCAGGAGGCTGAGGGAAAAGAATCACTTGAGCCCAAGAGTTAGAAGTTGCAGTAAGCTATCACACCATGGCACTCTACCAAGGCAACAAAGTGAGACTCTGTCTCAAACAAACAAAAAAAAATTATGGTGCTAATTATTTTCAATTCTCCCTGCATGTGTGTTTTTCTTTTTCTTTTCTTTCTTTTTTTTTTAAGACAAAGTCTCACTTTATCTATCGCCCTGGGTAAAGAACCATGGCATGATAACTCACAGTAACCTCAAACTCTTGGGCTCAAGTGATTATCTTGTCTCAGTTTTTTCATTTCTCATAGAGGCAGGGATCTCATTTTTGCTCAGGCTGGTCTTGAACTCCTGAGTACAAGTGATCTGCCCACCTCGGCCTCCCAGAGTGGTAGGATTATAGGTAAGAGTCACCATACCCAGCCCATGTGTGTTTTTCTTATTCAAGAAGATCCCCCACGGGGCCATGCCTGTGGCTCCATGGAGTAGTGCGCCGGCCCCAGTCAAAAACTGCAAAAAAAAAAAAAAAAAAAAAAAAAAGAAGATCCCCCACCCCATCAATGACCCCACGGCAGTGTGTAATGAAATTTCTCATTATAAAAAAAAAGTCTCCACATTTCTCCTTGGGTTTTAGAGGGCCCTTATATTTTTTTTCACGCATATATGTTCAGCAGCATCACTCATAATAAATAATTCTCAATGTCATTATCTTAAAACTATATAGAGAAAGTAAACATAATAGAAAGCAGGAAAAAGACAAAGAATAAGAAACTACAGATAGAGAGAAAGAAAGATTAGGCACAGTGGCTCACATCTGTAATCTTACCATTTTGGGGGGCTGAGGCAGGCGGATCCCTTGAGCTCAGGAGTTTGAGACCAGCCTGAGAAAGAGTGAAACCCCATCCCTATGAAAAATAGAAAAACTAGCCAGATGCTGTGGTGGGTGCTGTATTCTCAGCTACTTGGGAGGCTGAGGCAAGAGGATCTCCTGAGTCTAAGAGTTTTAGATTGCTGTGAGCCATGATGTCACCACAGCATTCTACCCTGGGCGACAGAGTAAAACTCTGTCTCAGAAAGAAAAAATAAAAGGGAAAAAAAAGAAGTTCATTAGAGAGAAAAGCAAATTTTCAAGTATAAATGATTCCTTATAAACAGTTCAGCTTCAAAAAATAAATAAATAAATAAATAGTTCAGCTTCACTATTCATTGGTTTTTAAATGATAGTGGTTAGAAGCTATCTTCAGTTGGAAGCATCTATCAATATTTCCAGTTAACAAACAGCCTCACTTCTAAAAAGTTATTCTAGCTAGGTGTACACAGGTTTAAGAGATAATAGTACATACAAACAGTAAAATACTGAAAAACTATTAAAATGAAGTGCTTCAATATGTACTGATAAACATAATCTAGCAATAAGTAATTTACTAATGAGATACATTACTAAATAAAACATGTAAGTTAAGGAATACTGATTTTTGTTTCTTTTTAAAATGTTTACCCACATTGATCAATATGCTTATATATATGTTAAAAACTTGGAGAGAAAAAACAACCTGTGAACAGTGATTTTTCTCTGGGGGATAAACCTGGAGGAAGAGTAAGCCAGGGAGAAAATTTTTATTTTTTATTTTAACTTAGCATTTACTTTTATTATTTTTTTTGTTTAGATTATCTATTTGAATTTATTTCTACCATTTATGTTTCCTACACAGATGCGGAGTACCAGTTAGAAAAAGAACAGGCTAAGAAAGTGTCTTGGCTTTCTTAAAGAATTACCTCCCAATCAGTCAGTATGTGGCTCTGATTAAAGTATTTAGATCATGGGTTGGGAACCTGTAGCTTCAAGGCCACACGTGCCCTTCAAGGTCCTAAGTGCAGCTTTGGACTGAATCCAAATTTTACAGAACAGATTGTTTTATTTTTATTAATACAATTTTGTTTGTCTTTTGTATCTTTATTTTATTTTTTAAATGAATGTATTAAAAATGCCAAAGGGAGTGGCTTTAAGATGGTAGCTGAGTAACAGCTTCCTTGCAACTGGGAATGGTGAGACTGGGGAGAGAAGAATTCAGGCATCTCTGGCTGGTGAGATCTGCCCAGAAACATCCCTTTGGGGACACAGAGAGACAGCATGAGACTTCTGGACCCACTAAGGAAGGCAAAACCAGTGGAGATCTGGCAAGTGGTTGTGTGTGTTCATTCGGGCTAATCCTGCCGGCAGCTGTGGTTACAGCAACAGTGAGATTGCAAACTGGAAAGGCCTTACCTATGAGCTGTTTGGGTTTCTTTTGGACTTGGCACTCAGTTGAACTGCCTTGGGAGAACTGGGGCAAGAGTGTGGGGTTTGGAGTGTTGTCTGGGGCTCCAGACTGAGCCACCGAGCCAGACGGAGCTACCAGTGTTTGGTTGTGGGCTGTGCACAGTCATCTTAGGAGAACTGCCCCGGCAAGCTCCACCCTCAGAGTCACAGAACAAGCATCGGGCGGGAGCGAGTAATCTAGTGACTGAGTAGCCTAAAGGCGGGGACTGAGATGCCTTGCAGCCTTAGCCCTCGGGGCATAGGGTGAGACCGGTTTTGGCACACTGGGTAAGTGGATACCCACTTAAGGAGTGATCCCAGCCACAAGCGCTTTCCTGGGAAAGCTTCTGCTTAGCCCAAGTTAGCAATTTAAAGTGCCCTCTAAACAGACTGAGGAGGATTTAAGCTCTCCACCCTGCAGGATTTGAGAAATCATTAGAAGCCTCCAGTCTCCACTTTGTTCAGCAGTATCAACACTGTGATTAACATATTATACCCCAGAAGATCACCTCTTGCCCAGACAATATCAGCAAGATATATATACGGCTTTGTTTCTTGGTTTGGTATGGTTTTGTGGGGTTTTTCTTGGTGTTTGCTTGCTTGTTTTCATTATTGTTGTTTTGTTTTTAATTTCAACATTTTCCTTAAAGATTTTTCTTTTCTTTTTTTTTAAATTTCTTCATTTTTCTAGTTTAAATATAATTTTTCATTGTTGCCTTTTTCAATAATTAGACTTCAATTCTGCTAGTGTTTCTATCCATAGTAATTGTTTTTTTCCCCAATCTTATCCCGTAAACTTTTCAGTTTGATTGTTTTGATTTGATTTATTGCATTTTTGTCTTCCCTCTCTACTTGGTGGAGGGGGGTACTGTGTCCAAACAGGCTGGCAAAGAGCTGCTGACCTAATCACCCAAACAGGCATCCCAGAGGTTGGGGGCTTTTAAGGTTGGGTCAAAGTACCCTACTGTACACCTATATTGCTCCTGTCTCCCTCTTTCTGTGCATTTCTACTTTAGGTCAATAGTTGCTTCTACCTACCCCTTCTCCTTCCCCCCTTTCTTTCTTTCTTTCTTTCTTTCTTTCTCTCTCTCTCTCTCTCTCTCTCTCTCTCTTTCTTTCTTTTTTCCGCCTCTCTTTCTTTTTTCCCTTCTTGCTCTTCAATCTTCTCATCCTCTGGTCCTGTACCAAAAGGACTCATCAAAACCCTAGTCCAGAAGCACGGCAATTTAAAGAGCAGGAGGAAGTAAAAGGAAAATTAGGGCAAGGAAACAGATAAAAGAAATCATGAGGAGGAACCAGCAGAAAACTCCTGGCATCATGAAAAACCAGTCCAAAACAACCCCTCCAGGTGCTGTGAGGTAGATACTGTAGAGGATTCCACCTATAAGGAAATGTTAGAAATGTCAGAAAGGGAATTTAGAATACAGATGATGAAAACAATCAAGGAAATGAAGGAAGAAATAGGAAAATGCTGATAAAGTGGAAAAAGAAATCCGAAAACAGAATCAATAAAGAGAAGAATATAGAGAGGATATGGCAGAGATGAGGGAAATGAAGCAGTCAATCAGGGAACTTAAAGATGCAGTAGAAAGTATCAACAACAGATTAGACCATGCAGAAGAAAGAATCTCAGAGGTAGAGGACAAAGCTCTTGAGATAACTCAGATGCTTAAAGAGGCAGAAAAGAAGAGAGAGAAAGCAGAACGTTC